>JAQGBT010003684.1:0-18814 GCA_034698585.1 Disparrhopalites patrizii | reverse complement strand
GAAAGATAGAAAGAGAGAGAGAAGGAAGAGAGAGAATAAGAGCGAGAGAAATAGAGACAGAAAGAGAGAGAGAAAGAAAGAGAGAGAGAATGGATATGTACAAAGTAAAAATCCAGGACATACACACCGGGAGAATGCCCCTTAGAGCTCAGCCCATATAGTTGATATCGGATTAGCCTTTTCCACAGCTTTTGCTCACCAGGGATATGGCATGGAAAGGGACGTAGAGTGTCAATAGGAGGATACCTCTTCTTTCGGGACTTCGGTGAGGATCTACTTACATGGTTGTCGGGCTTTTTCTTGGTGTGGCAACCACCGAGAAGCTCCTTCTCGCTCATAACCATGCATATAGGGGAATATGTAGAACTCTTATTATTGCCCAAGATACTTTCAGTGCTCTTAGGAAGGACGCTGCCACACGTAAGACAAATGCCAAAAACCTATTGGGATTAACCCGACGTCAATCCCTTGTCTTCTGTGTCACTTTTCTCGCATTTTTCTATTCTCTCTCTCTCCCTTTCTATTCTGTCTCTCCCTTCTATTCTCTCTCTCTCCCTTGCACACTATCACTCTTGTAGTCATTCTCCCCGGCCCTCGCACGTTGTCACCTTGGTTCCGGAGGTTGAACTGTAATCGTCCACCACCGGTGCTGCAATTCCCATGCAATTTTTTATGCTTTTCCTTTCTCGGAATACAAAAAAAAGCTCTGCTTGGTTCGTGCCCGGATTTTTGTGTGAAATCCATGTCGTGATTTTGAAAAATATTTTTTGGAAGAAAAAACTCAAGTCAACTACATTAGTATGCACTTCCAAAAAGTGCATGATGCTTGTAGGGACGTAGAAACTATATGGAATCAACAACAGAAAAAAAATCCTTTGCATGTCCGTTTGCAGGAAGGTAAAAGCTACAAGGTGTGAGTGACAGTTTGGGCAGAGAATTAAAAAAAAAGCATAATAACAAGGAAAATATTTTTCAAAAAAACTAAGGCATTAATTTCGTAGGCTTTCCCGACTATTGTCGTTCCTTTTATTCTTGTTTACGCCAAGCACTTGTTTCTACACGGGCTAATAATAATAAGGAGAAAGTGAGTAGCAGACGTGATCAGATTACTAAGGAGAGGGAAGTTGATAAGGGAGAAGGAGAATAATGCATCACGTCGTAAATTGAATTTTAGCATGTGAAGGAGCAAAAACATTTCTGTCTCTCTTTGTTTCTCTCTCTCTCAAGTTCTCTCTCGCCTTATTTTTTCTCGCTTTCTTTCTCTTCCTTCAACTCGTGCATCTCGGCCCGCTTTAAGCAGCTTGCCGTAAAAATACAGAGACAGTTGCACTTATTTTCACCCTTTGACTCCTATAGTCTCCATTACACACCTTGATTCTTCCTCGGCCTTCTATAGGAACCCATATGCACGTCACCTGGAGAACTGCGTGTTACTTATTGCTTTGGATTTATTCTCGTTGGAAAGGATTTGTGATTGTGCGTCTGCAGTAAACATAATGACATTTTTATCGGTTCTTCCCCTCTTCATGACAGGAGAATCTCATTAGGCTCATCCTCCACACGCTCTCTCTCTCAGTCAGTCAGCTTCCATTGGAGTGCTTTTGGTCCTGGAGAGAGAAAGAAGAGGGAAAAACAGAGAAAAAGAGTGTTATTGTAAAGACACCTCCTTGAAGAAGAGCACACGTTCCGATTACCACCCTTCCTCCTCCTCCTCGGCCTCCTCCTCCTCATCCTCCTCTTCCAGTTCTTTCTCTCATCCTCTTCTCCACATGTAAAAACGTACGTGTCTCAATCAAGCGGAGCATGAAAATCACATACGCGACGAAACAAGTGGTAGTTTTCCCAAATTAATCGAGGAAATTGTATTTCTTGAGGAGAATGAGAGAGCTCCCAATCACTTCCACCCGTCCGCCATTCAAAGTCTTATGAGAGGTGGAATTATCAGCGGAATTACTCCTCAATTCTCTCCTCTCTCCCATCCTTTCACCTATCACCTCCTCCAAACCGTCTCTAAGTGAGAGCGAGAGGAATCCTTTATTTCCCTATTTATTTTTAGCCTCCCTTCTCCCCCTTTTCCATCCCCACCATTGTAATTCTTACCTTACACGCAATTAAAAAAGGAGGATGGCAACGCAATCAGGAGGAAGACAACTCCTGGAGAATTCTTCCGGACGCATAGATTCGAGCGTTGCCATTTCATTTTTGTTGGGAATCGTGTTCCATTCATTTATTTGTTCCTTGGAAGTAATTTATTTTATGGTGAGCCTCGGCTCATGAACTTACCTTGTTCTGATTCTGTACCGGAAAAACTAGATTTTACTTGTGTTTGCAATTATGTTAGACTTTTTCAGTAAGGGTTGTAGTCTTTCCTTTCTATCAGTATGGATAGCAGCTGGTTTTGAAATTCTTCGATTATTTCTTGACTCCATCAATGTTTTATTTGGGAATTCAGTTATTTGTTCAGTCAAGTATTTTATTTGCATTTCCAATGTTACATTTTCCCGTCCACGGCAATGTATTTCGCGGTGGGTTTAGGGAAATGGATATTAAACTTTTGGGGTGGCGACACCCAACAGACATGGAAAGGCAGTGGATTTTTGAGTGGGTAATTGTTTCGGCGTTATTTCCCCATTACAGCAGGTTCTGGCCGGAACTTAACGAGGTAAAGGATGGTGGGATAAAAAAAATGATACATTTAGGAATTGAGGCTTTTCTCATTCGGGTGTAACTCATCCGTTTTTTTTTCTTCAAGAGTGTCAAAATATTGTCTGAGCCGCTCTTGTCAGTTTATGACGATCAATCAGTGCTGATTGCTTTTTTATTACTTGCTTTCCTCCCCCTCCTTCGGCTCTGGAAGCTGCACATATGTATACATGATTATCATGCGTGTCTAACCTTGTTGCTCCCGTCCTTATGCACTTGCCCTTCTTCTTCCTCCTCTCCAGCTCCTCTTAGAACAGTGTTTAGGCAAATCTTGAGGAAATCTCTCCTTTTCAACTTCTTGTGCATGACTAAAGGAAGACGAGTGAGGGAAAAAAATGTGTGAGAATGATCATTTACATTTTTGTCAGGTACAAGAAAACTGTAAAAATATTTTTCTTTCCTTTTCTTGCCGTAAACAAATCAATTTTTTCTTCCACGGACATTTTACACTCCTGCTCCTTCCAAATACACGTACAAACACGGTTGGACATGCATCTTTGGCAGGGATGAAGTGGTTTTGGCGGTGGCTGGAAAAACACAAGGGCTTGTTTTTACACACACACAAAACTCCACTTCAACTCCCTTGTGAGCATTTCATCCGTTTTGTGAATGCCAACCAATTTCCCTCTCCTTCCAATCATTTTTTCCCTCTTGTCCCTTCCGTCGTTGTACGTGGTTGTTATTGCTTGAAAACAAAGATTTTTAGCTCTGAAAAAAAAAAGTGAACCCTTTTCCATCCGAAAACGAAATCCAGGAAGAAACATGGCCCTCCATGTCTCTGTCTCTCTTTTTGGTCTAGAAAGCCATTGTCAAATATTTTTTTCCCTTTACCGCCATCATTCCAAAGGTTTTGGGGTTTACCTAAAGCAAATGTGTTGTGGTTTGGAACTATAAAAAAAAGTTGTGATGATGTCGTTGACTTGAGAAAAAAATATTCATAGGGACATTTTCACTGCCACAAACTCCTGGAAATGGTCCGGGATGTACGGACCATTTGGTGACATCATATATTTTATGTCCACCTTTTTCTCCCTTCCCCAACGAAAAAAAAACAAAAACTGAAAGGAAATGCCTTCCCGTAAAGGATTATTTGATTATAGTATTTCCATATCACTTTTTGTGGAGAAAGGAAACCATGACAAATGAAAGTTACCATGTTATCCATGTAATTCTTTCGTGAAAAACCAATACAGGAACAAATTTTGGTGACATTTTATCTCCAATTTTGAGT
The DNA here is from genome assembly GCA_034698585.1 of Disparrhopalites patrizii. Lineage (NCBI taxonomy): Eukaryota > Metazoa > Arthropoda > Collembola > Symphypleona > Sminthuridae > Disparrhopalites > Disparrhopalites patrizii. The sequence goes on along the minus strand of JAQGBT010003684.1, from coordinate 14,880 downwards.
AAGTAAAATATTTTTGTGGTTTTTTTTTCAAATCAATCCCAATTTTGGTAGTTTTTATGTTTTCCTGGGATCAGAAAATACAAATCATGTCCGTGGATTTTTTTTGTGATGAAGCGAAGGCGTAGAAAGGAACTGGAGAAAGGATATGGAGAGAGAGAATTAAGGAGGGTTAAGTGGAATTGTTGCTATTCAGTCCTGTATCTCCTGGCTCACTATATGCAGCTTCCATTCAAGTGACAATCTTTTTTCCCCTCCTCTCTCTCTCTCTCTTTATTCGTCCTCACTTTCTTCTTCCGTTTCGAGTGGATGGAATAAAGAAAAAAATACATATACACGTTTCTCTCCTCATTCACCCTCTTTTTCGCTCTCTCTTTCTCTCTCTCTCTCTCTCGTTTTTTCTCTCTCTTACTCTCTCCATACTTTGTGTACATAGAAAAAAAGAAGGATTTGAGGAACGGGCGGGGAAATTTTCGGTGAAACCAGCAGTCGACAGCAATGTTATTTTCTCTTGAGAATATTGTGCAAATCTATCGATCGTCTTGAGTCGAGCTATCTGCAACCTATTATGTGTCGAGAGAGAGAGAGAGAGAGAGAGAGAGACAAGGAAGAAGGGAGGGAGAGAGGTAAAGTAGACTAGGAGACGAGAAGAAGGAAGGAAAAGAAGCTGTGGATGTCTACTAACTTCCCGTGTGAGTGTTCCTACTTCTCCTCCTACCCGTATTTTTTCCTAAGGTTGTAACTGTATATAAAAAAACCGGAGGAAGGAGAGAGAAAAAAGAATGCGTCTCTCGTCTCCTCGATAAAACTCAACTAAGCTCCTTGGATTGGATGACGGGATGGAATATAAGGAATTTTTTCGCCTTTTCTCCTGCTCCCGAGTCTTCTCAACGTCTTCAACAGAACAGCCAGTGGGACAGTCAGAGAGGAAGAGACAGGGAGAGGGAGCGGGAGGGAGACAGACAGAGAAAGGGAGAGAGAGACCGACAGAGAAAGAGAGACAGGCAGAGAAAAGGAGAGAAAGATAGACAGAAAGAGAGAGAGAGAGAGACCGACGGAGAAAGAGAGATAGAGAGCGAGCCGGTGTATTTGCGTCTCCCAATTCCTTCCTGACACTTTCTCTCTCTCTCTCTTCCTCGCTCTCTTGTCCAAATCCACTAGGCAGCTTATTCGGGCTTAAGTTTTTTGGTATAAAGGGAAAGCTAAACTGAAAAAAGGGGAAATAATAGCGGGGTAGTTGTAAGCAATCGTTGTTGTTGATGTCCTTCCCTCCTCGTCTCTCTCTCTCTCACTGGTTACTTCCGCCAAAGTATTTTCTTGATTGTTTTCCCATCCCTTTTGTTAAATAAGCACTTGCTCTTGTTCTTCCCTCCTCCCAAGGATTAACAGATGCTCTCTCTCTCCCTTTTTCCTTTCTTCCTTTTTCTCGCCTCTAATTCTTGTCATTCATCATAGTTTTTGTGGGGGAGGGGGAGGAGAGTAATTCTTCAGCTTTTATCTCACGTAATCGTCAAGTACTTCCTTTAGTTCTTCTCCACATCCTCCTCTTATTCCTCCTCATCATCCCACTTCATTTAGGAACTCCCAGGGAAACAACAAGTTTTACTCAATTTAGTTGGCAAAGGAAAAAGCAGAACCTCTTTTTTCCCTCTGTCTATAAAATGACAAGAAGGTATTATAAAAACCAGGAAAAAAAGGACAATGAAAAGTTGATCAAGAAATGTGTTAGAACAACTTTGGTCTCATGATAAAAAAATGTTGGTGTGATTTTGCCTCCTGTTTTTATTGTCTGTGTAAGAAATCTCCATTTTTATTACACGATCCCTTCTTTTCTCCTTTAATGTGCTTTGGGTATGAGTATCCCAAAGTTATTTTTTTACGGTTATGACTATAGTACCTGTTATTTTTAGTATTTCCAAAGAAAAAGTCCCCTTCTGGTTATTTGTAAGGGTGAAAGGGAATAGTAATAATAGATTCGGGGAAAGGAAAAATAATTTTGCCTAACATACATATACATAACAATAACGGGAGTAACCATGGTGGTAACGATATGACCACGATCCATGTAAGAGGGGAAGAGTTAAGAAAAAAAATACTGGAAGAAAAAGAAGAGTAAAAGGAGAGAAAAAAAACTTGTAAAAGTGGAAAGGGATTCCGGGTTGGACCATAACAAACATCATGGGGTTGTCAACGAGGAGAGCCAAAGGTAATAAATATTACGAGAGCACCAAGCTCCCGCTATACTCTCACGGCCAACCATTTATAAGGCGAAACTCTCTCCAGCTTTCCTTTCCCACCACTTGTGCTCTGCTACCGCTCCAGACGACCAGTCGGAAAGCTCTCTTCGCACCCAACAAGAAATCCTATTTCCCCCACCCAGTTTCCAGCTTTCCTTTTAGATGTCCTCAGAAGCTCCCTGGATAGTCTGGAGAAACTTTCCCCTCCCACTTCCTCTCTCTCTCCCTCCCTTTCTCCCTCTTTCTCTCTCACTCTCTCTCTTTTTCTCTCCCCACTTTTCGTTCTCTGGCTCTCTCCGAAAGAGAGTTTTATCCAGAATTTCGTCCCATTGGACGGACTTTCCCAAGTTTTTTAAATGTCCCATTGAATATATGTACCTTCCATTGTCTTCCAATGTGTATTACATGGAATGAGCTTCTTTCCCTTCTCAATTTTCAAAGTTAAAGCATGAAATCCCGTTTCGAATGTCCGTGGAAGAGCATCACCCCGCACAGAAGGAAGGGCAAAAGCCCAAGCATCCTTATGATTTCTTAGACACGAGCTTTTTTTTACGACCAAGTTTGGATGAGGGGGAAAAATTTTAATGAGGTCCTTTATGAGCCCATGAATGTGTGTAGTATGGGTGCCGACAATGACGACTATCATATTGGTTTTTATTATCACATGAAACCCACTTGAACATGCCGTAATAACGGTCTAATATTCGATTATATTTTATTTGATCTTGATTATTTTCTTTTTTACTACTCCGACCCTCCTCCCATTACGCCTTGAGCCTTGCCCAAGCCACGGTCTCAGGGGGCTTACATTCGTACGGACGGAGTGGGAGAGAGGGAGAAATTAATTCACAGTGAGCTAGAAATGTGTAGTTCCCGTAATAAACTTGCTGGTAATAATCATGATAGCTCAAACATAAACCTACAGCAGCGTAAGAATGATAAGGACGGAGCAGAAAAAAAATTGGAATTGGATGCCAGGATTCCTCTTGGCAAAAGTATGATCTATTTCCAATCCTTTATACCTTCTACTATAATAGTGGGAACTTCCAGGAGAAAAGGGTCACATTTCTGGAAGGACGTAAACAAAGCCAATAAATCAATTTCTACAAAATGTTGATCTAATTTCTCCTCCTTTTGTTTTCTTTTACACACATATAAATACCTTGACGCAGTAGGGAGTCATGCATAATCCTGTTAGTGTGTATGTGCGTGCATTTAATCTCTTGTCCAAGGATGAGAACGAGTAGTATTTCTGAGGTTGGGGTGTAGAAAAAGTGAAAGTTGTAGCCAAAGGGGAAGCAGACCAATGAGAAGAGTTCCCAGGACTTGGCTGACCAGTCCTGTTCGCATTATGACAGGTCGTCATAGCTGAGTAGCAGGGCAGCCATAAACAAGGGGGTCCCTAAACCCTGTGCATGTCAACTACATACAGGGTGGAAAAGGAGCACGGAAGAAGAAAAAAGAGTGGTCATAAAAGTGTCAAAAAGAGGCCGTGGTTGCTTGGATTTTGGGCAAAAAAATATATGTTTGTACTTGTACAACTCTTTTTTTTTCTCTCTCTCTCTTGCCCTCATATGGTTTACCGGCATGAGTAATGAGATACTTGTAGTGCTCCAGAAACTTTGTGTAAATGTAAAGGTCCTAAACCTCCCACACACTTGATGCCTCCTCCTTGCCCTAGGAAATACGACAAATCACAAAGGAATCAGGGTCCTTCCCATGCTAAAGGGGAGCACGTACTCCCGATTATTGGTGGAAGATTGATTTATCATAAACTCCGTGGATTCTCCCTCTCTTTCTCTCTTTAGTTATCCCCATTATGCAGTATTCTCAAGCCTTTTCAGCAGGACGGGAGAGTATCTATTAATAATTCCCCCTCCCCTTCCGCTCCCAATTGTTCCCTAAATACTTCCAGAATAATTTCCCACCCCATTGTCATCACCATTAATGTCGGACAGGGAGGATTGACTTATAAAATGTGGAATATGCTTCAAAATGGACAAATATGTAGAACTATCTCTTTCAAGTCCTCTCTCCCCTCCTTTCCTTCATTCTCCTCCGAGCCTTCCATTCTAGGTTTATCAACGCTCCAATATAATGATGGCAAGTGTCAAAAATTGACTGGTAGAGAGAGAGAGAGAGAGCATATAACATGACATTTATCATCCACAATTTTTTTCCCACTTGTCCATATGCATCCTCCGTTTGAGTATAACAGGGTATCCCAGTTATACTTTGGGAAGAAGAAGACAAGGATGAAGCCTGGAAAGACGTATTAGAGGGAGAGAGAAGGAGAGAGAGAGAGAGAGAGAGAGAGAGAGAGAGAGAGAGAGAGAGTAAAAAATGGTAAGTTTATAGTGTGTAGCAAAGGCGTATAATTCTATTTATACTGTGTCACGCTCAAGAATGAATGGAAATGTAAACCTCCTGTGAGTAAGTGTTGATACTAATGATAGTTTAATAGTTTTATCAGACAAGCATACAGTTGTTCCAATGTGAGTGATAGTGGTGGCGGCGGAGGAGGAGGAGACTTACATAAATCTAGAATGTCATATGAGAAGACGTTAGCGCGGGCAAGTATAGGGGGAAACCCCTCTTATAAAATGGGGTATAGTAATCGTAATAGAGTGGAAAAAAGAAATAGACCTCCGTCTTGTGTCATGTGTAATAGTAGCAACCTCTATGAGTATATCGTCGTACGAGGGAGAAAGGAGAGAGACGAGAGAAAAAGAGAGAAACGGAAGAAGAGAGAGTCAGAAGAAGAAAGGGAGAAATAGAGAGACAGATGGAGAGAGAGAAAGAGAGAGAGAGAAGGGGAGAGAGAAAGTCAAGTGATGGGATAATACTGTGCCGTGACTTAGATTCAAAAAAATGGGTATATATAAGTTGTTGAGGGGAAGAAGAAGAATAAGAAGAAAAAAAGAAGAGGGGAAGAAGAGAATAGGAGAGATTGTATAAATAGAAATGTGTTGGAGAATGTGTACACATATAAGAGTGGTGGTTAAAGGACCCACAAGAAGATTAATAGTTACTAGTCAAAGGTGTAGGAGCATAGGAAAATAAATGATTCGCTGGCGGTGCACTACTACACACTACTCACACACTCACCGGCCCTAAAAAAAATTACCCTGCACAGATACCGACGTCGATCCATTCTTTCCGTCAACCATACATTATTTAAAGGAGAGAGAGAGAGAGGGAGGGAGGAGGGGAAGAATAATAATATATTGTGCATACTCACCAACCATCACTTCTACTAACTTACATTATTAACAAGTTTGGAAGTGGAGTATCATTTATTTTGTGGGTGAGTATGTGTATGTGTGTGTGTGTTGGGAGTCGGTAATGTGTATGCAAGTGAGGCTTTACAATACTTGTTCCTCTCCATGGGTGAATAAAAAATGTACAAGGTACTTAGGCTCTCTCCGACAATGTGTTCGGGGGGGGGGGAGAAGGATAAACTGTGAAGAGTCAACATTATCTTATGACATCGTTTAACCCTTCCTTTGGCCACGTATCATGTGTATGAATGCCGTATAGGTGTATTATGTCTTCATCAGATAGGAAACAAGTGGCTAAAGGAGGAAGTAAGTGTCTAAGGTCATGAACATTTCCCATTGCTCATTCCATTCTCAGAACGTGTCCCAGCCTCTTACCTACATAAATATCACCCTCTCCTCCCTCCTCCCTTCCTCGCCCTCTCACTGTCTCCTTTCCTCCAGCATTTCTCTTCTTCTGGCGGCTTCCGTCTCCTTCCGCTTCTCTTTCCTCCCTTCAACTCTCCCACATTCTTCTCTCTCCTCGCTATTTCCCTTAGTCTTGTCTCTCGAAACTCCAGTCAAGTGTTCATATTGTCTCCTTGTATATGGTGTCTTGGATGGATAACATTTTCATGTGGTTTTACTGTTTGTCGGGATTTCCATGTCCATGATTCTTCCATGATTCCTGATTTTTTTTTGCATTGTTGGTATGGCCTTTGACTAAGTCCAAACGGTTTCTGTAATCAAAATACCGCGTACATCTGCCAATATGCACCTCTGAAGGTCTATAACGACCTCCAGAGGTAAATGTATCTATTATTATTATTATTTATTCAGAAATTATGTCCAGAGTCAATGACTTTAGGGATCCGATTAATTTACAAAAATCAACACAGTAAAATAAAGTAAGAGATTACAATTCGGCGAAATTTACAATCCTTCAAATTAACTTAAGAAAAACACACAAAAAAGGGCCTTAGGGGATCCTCTTAACGACGTTTCTTGAGATTTTGATCAATATCGGCCAAAATGGAAAGGAAGTTACAAATGTTGGTCATTGAAAATTTTTGTCAAAGCCAAAAATTAGACAACGACTGTCTTTCTCTCTCTTTCTCTGTCTTTCTCTGCCATTCTTTCTCTCATTCTCTCTCATTCTTTCTCTTTATCTCTTTCTCTCTCTTCCTTTCTTCTCTCTCCCCTTCCTGTTGCTTTCTATAGCTCTCATATTGCCTTCTTTCTCTCTCTCTCCTTTCTCCCTCTCCCTTTCTTCTCTCGGAATCCCTTCCTGTTGCTTTCTATAGCTCTCTTCCTCCCATTTTTATCTCTTCTATTGCCTGCTTTCTCTCTCTCTCCTCTAGTTTTCTCTCGTTCTTTCCTTTCATCTCTTCCTTTCTTTTTCAATTATCATCCATAGCATATTCATATTCATCCATAGCATCTTTACCTTTCTCTCTCCTTCATTCTAGTCGCTGGCCCTCCTCTCATCATCAGATAGTTCCCTTCTCGTCTCTCGAAAGAATCTTGCTCTTGTAGTCTTCTTCCCTTCTCCCAACGTCTGGTCCACTAGTTTTGTTCATTTTAATAAGAAGCCATGTTATGTCAATTTATTTATTCCCTGCGAGCTTGTCATGTGCAGAAAAAGATCCTGGTTTGCCTTAAAAGGGACAGGTTTGTTAAGTAACCAGTTTTTATGAAAAACTTTTCCTTCCAAACTTGTTTGCGTATTTAAATAGCAGCATGTCGTCGTTTAAGAACCAAAAGTGACTAAAAGCACGTAAAACTAATGAGAAAACTAACTACTTTGTGTATTTAAATAGTAACATGACGTCGTTTAAGAACCAAAAGTGACTAAAAGCACGTAAAATTAGTGGCAAGAGAAACTACAAGCAAACTTGCTTAAAAGCAAAACTGACTAACTGACAAAAATTCTGAACACACGCTACAGTCTACAGAAATTGGCTGAAAGTTCCACTTTTGCTGCTAATGAATCCAGAAATAATAAAATTCAGATAAAAATACTTGTGGGTTCAGAATTTTATTCCGACACGTATTTTAATTTAATTTTTATTCTTTCTGGTCTAGGCAGCAGCAAGGTGGGGGACATTCAGCCATTTACTGTAGCGTATTTTCGGTATTTTAGGCAATTAGTGAGTTTTGCCTTTAAGGAATTTTGCTTTATAGTTAGTTTTGTCATTAGTTTTACGTGCTTTTAGTCACTATTGGTTCTGAAACGACGATGTACAAATTACGTAATATTGACACTCCACAGATTTGCGGAATTAGTCTCTATATAAAATCTATGCAAATGAAATGTCTCGAAATCCGGAAGATTGTGAAGTGAAGTCGTAATTAGCCATGGTTTCAAGCATAATCTTGTCTGTTGTTTGTTCTTTAAAGCCACTCAAGTGTTGGTACTCCAGGGTAATTTATGAGTAATCGCCATCGTTACGTAAGTCAGTAAGTGTCCCCGTGCGTAAGCGAAGTTAAAGTGCTTCAAGTTCAACAGTGTAAGTGTAAGTACAAGTGGAGGGCATTATTAGTCATGTTAATTGTGGCAGCAATAGAGGGAAAAAATATTGCTCTGACGGACTATTAATCACAATATGAGGGACAACATTTGGGAACACGTGTCATATTAGATGTTCTCGTGAGAGATTAATTAATTACCGCCATTAGAGCATCAACATTGCATTATTTATGCACATGTTTACATTGGCCCCATGTCACTGATCATTTAAAAATGCTCCATAACTTTGTTGTGTAACCTACAGAGAGTACAGGAATTTTTGAAGATCATATGAACTGAAATATTGGGTGAGGATTATTAACGATGATGGTTGAATGCACAACACTTTAATGAAGTAGTTCATCTCCGCATGCAGAGAAATCCAATTCCCAGTTAGGCTATGGTCGTTGGTAGTAGAAAATAATAACCAGTCATTTTTTTTAGCACAAGGCATTCTTTATTGCACACACTTAGAACGTACATATGCATTTACAATTTTATTTTAATTAATTTTGTTTCAGCTTCCAGAATTTTTCATGTATGTTGTTTTTACGGCATGCACTTACTTTAGGTCATCGCTGTACTTAATGTACGGGATACATGTGCGTAAAAGGTTTATGGGTAAGAAATTAAACTGGTCTTCCCTACAACCAAAATATTTTATGTTGGTGTTGTTAAAAATGAAAAAAAGAAACATATATAAATAACACATTGTGGCTAGGTTCTGGAGCTATTTCCTCCAAAAGTTGACTCTAAGTGGCAATACTTTACAACTTGTTTGACATGTTTATAGGGGGAAATACATATAAAATATGGGCTTTACTGTTACGCATTTTTTTTTATTTTACAAGGAAATTCTCTTCCTCCCTCATTTCTCTGAACCATCTTGCTATATGCACGTACATAACTGCAGGGGATGAGAAAGTACTAGTATCAGACCAACGGAGAAGACGACGGCAAACGACGACGAAGAAGATGAACACGTAATTCCGCAGACGTTGCGCTACACTGGTCCACCAGGCACTGCTGTGAACTTCCGTTGTACTTTATGGTCCATACAAACCTCTCTAGAACCGAATTTGGGTACGAAAATACACATATTCGGAGCTACAGGGTATGTATTAGACCACGTCATCCTTGTTCGGACAACAACATAACTTGTACATAAAATTCCATCTTGATCCCTTCGGTAATTGCATCCTCTTGAAAGATTACCACAACTGACATCTGCAAGAGAAAAAGGCCACCAAAAACACATTTTGAGAGAGTACAAAAAAAAACTAAAATTGAAGCAATTTACATACATGAGCAAAAATGACCATATAATTTTTCAATTTAAAAGGGAAAAATATTACAACAAAACCCTTTGAAGGAAAGGGATTCCCATGTAGGGATACCATTATAGCCACGAGCAAGAAGTACAGCATGCTTGGAAGGGAAAGGGTAGAAGAAAAAGGATAAGTATTCCTGGAAAGGAAATAAAATGAGCGCAAAGTCTCAAGAAATTATTGTTATTGACGTCGGGATTAGGTTGTGAGAGTGATCTTCTCGTCTACATTCGAAAGAAGGCATGGCACAGACGATAAACCTGATTTCAATTGTGGGAGTTTCTACCACAACATCAAACATTATTACAACGTAAAAGACGTTAAAAAGTGCAAAGAGACACAACTACAAGTTCCACACAAAAGGCATGTTTGTAAACATCATATATATTTTTTTATCTATATTATTTGCTCACCAAGATGAATTTAAAAAGTAGATAAAACAAAAGTTTCCTCTCCGTCTCCCTGAATCTTATGAAGCCCCTAATAAAAGTAGCTCTTTTATCTTGTTTAGCTTCGCTACACGGATTCTTAGCGAAAATAAAAACATGTCGAACAATGTAAAATAGAAACATTAGTGTGAAGACTTTTCAAAAGAACCGACACAAAATCAAGCAAGACTTAATCCTATACTAAACCATCACATACGGGCCGGTTCTCGTTGTTGGAATATAGAAAACATTTGTTGTTACTTTAGAGACTTTACACGCATTTCTAACTTGTCTCTTTACGTCCGAATAACGAAGGAAAAAAGCTATTTAAACATTAATTCATTCATTTTGTGTACATTTCAGCATGCATTGCCTACGTTGATCAGAGTAGCTCTTTCTCTAAGTTCAAAAGAGTAGGTTTCAACATGAAAAGGGAAGGACTCCCTGAAAAAAACGGAATATTTCCGAATCGAAGAGTTAGTCAAAAAGAAAAAATAGAAGCCAACACACCACACAGAGAAGGGTGAAGAAGGAGAAAGGAAGAACTAACTTATGACGGCCAAAAAAAGAGACAAATGATTTGTCAACCTTCTTGTTTAACGTCGTGTGACTTTCCCCTTCCTTTCCAACAAGAGAAGACAACAACCAGCAAAAAAAAGTGTTCACTATGACTTTTTATATAGTTTCCTCTGTTGCTGTCTTCCTTTTCCCCTTCATCTTGACTCCTATTGTAGCTTTTGTCATTCTAATATATGTTTTTTTTCTCTCTCTTTTGGTGGAGTCCACTGATGAAGAGGCTCCTCTTGAAAGCATCAATCGCTACCCAGGATCATCAAGGAGAGGAAGAATTGGCTAGTCAAAAAAATAATGTTAATGATTCTACTTTTGAAATATCTCTTGTAAGTGTCTCAGACTTGTCTTCCTTCCCCTCTTTCGTCGTCAACCTCAAAACAACAGAGACGAAACATAAAAAAAGTGCAGAAGCATTTACATTTTTTGGAACTAGGATTTAAATAACTTTGCAACTTTCCCAAACATAAATGTATACTCTCTCTTACTCCTTGTCTTCATAAACATGACAAAAGAGGAAGTACACTAAAACGGGACGCAATGTCGAATTGAAGAAGTGATACACCCAACACATATTTAATAGGTTCAAGTTACATTGAGTTCATTCAAAATGTGTCAGCAAAAATGTTGAACACATGCTTTCGAGAATTATTCCAACTTACAACTATTGCACAGATATCACATCCACTTGGTCTCATCGAACACTGTGGCCTATAACTATGACATCTAGATTTACATACAACCAAACAAATTCAAAACACTTGTAAACATCGGCTAAAACCCGATACTATTATCACGAAACTGAATGCCGCCAAACTCAGTCTAAGAATCAGTGTAATCAAGTTTAAGGAAGAGACAGTAAACTAAAATAAAGGGAAACTTATCTTGAGAATAAAAGTTTTTCTTGCCTTTTGCATTTCGTCAGGTCAAAAGTTTGAAGTGTTTCTCATTCCCCTTGAAATACGTAGTGGAAATTAGAATATGATAATAGTACGAAGGAAAACAGGTCCTAAATCTCTTGGCTCTGTCCATGTGTCAAATGTGAGAAGTAAAAATTCATTAACCTCTCTGTGTCTACCCAGTCTCACTCTCGAGTCTGAACAGAATGTAATTCCAAACAAAAAAAACTTTATATCACGTTTTGCATACACGTTATGAATACCTTCGCCGTACAGATTGTGATGATAACAATTCCGTACATACGCAATCTCAGTACAAGCGGGGGTATGAGAACATTTAATAAAGAAACTTCTCCAAGTTTTTGCATTTTCAAAACTTTTTTTTCTGCTTCATCCTTTAAAGAAAAAAAAGATGGGACTATAGAGATGAAAAAGGACTACCCACTCCTTCCAACTTCTGCTTATTGCACCTGCAGACAAAAAAAAGACAAACCCAGCCATGTATTCTTTGAGATTAAAAACGGTTACGGATGTAAAAGCAGTGGAAAAACTAACAAGCGCTTCCCAGAAATTCTACGAAAATAGAAGTTTTGAACACACAATGCAACATATACCGTAGGCAAACTCACCTGTTGTGTCTTTCGGCAATAATTAAAAACCAAAACCTCATCAGAAAACGTATTGTTCGCATGCAAGCTCGAATTCCAATGTGGTCAAAAAACAGGATAAACAAGGGAATGGAAAATAAATTAAGCCAAAGAAACCTCCCCATAAGGATCAGTAATGGGCTTATGACCAAAGTTAAACAAAACTCAACAAAATCATTTGGCCACGAGTAATTAGCCAAAATAACATAAAATCCTCTGAACACCTCCATAACTATGAGGTCAAAATCAAAATAGTGAGACGTACCGAGAGTCCAGCCTGCGGATATGATAAATCCTTCTTTCACTAAAATCCCCTTCTAAATTCTGTTTTTACCTTTTAACACGGTCGACGAACACTAAAATATTAAAACAGTTGATCCTGAAGATCCACAAGAAAAGAAGTTTTCGCCGGGTCCTGGCAGAATAACCAACGGAGCAGAAAATGTGCCAAACTATTTCGTGTGGAGTCAGCCTGGACAACAATAAAAAGGAGGAAGTATTTTAAAGCGCAACAGTTTGTTTGCCTCCAAGCGATGGACACGGCGAGAAAAAAGATTGAGGCGGGGATAAAAAAAAAACACATGCCGTGCGGTGGTCCACCGTGTTAAAAGCCGACTGCGATCGCGAGAAAAAAACGAATGAAAAAACCGAGAGCAGAACAAACGGACTCAGGTCAGGCTCGACACAATAAAAAGTAATCTCTCAAGGAAATCTACGTTTGCCAATATTTGTTTACTCTCGCTTTCTGTCCGTCTCTCTCTTTTCACTCCTCCTATCTCCTTTCCTATTTGGGAATTCTCTCTCTCTCGATTTTCTCTCTTTCTTTTTTGGGCTCACTTCCTCTCCATCGTCTCGGTCGCTCTCTCTCTTCTCCTTGTTTCTATTTCTCTCCGTCTCTCCTCGATTCGTCTAGATTTCTCTCTTTCACACACGTGGCCTGTTTTTCTCTATTTTCTGGTTTCTGTCTCGTTCTGTCCGATGTTTATCTCTTTCTCGTTTCCTCAATCCTTTCTCTGATTCTCTTGCTCGTCCGACTTTTTTCTCTCAGTCTCTCTTTGTTCCTTCTTCCTTTCGTCTCCTCTTATGCCTTTCTCTCTCTCTTTCCATGTCTATGTCTCTGTCTCTCTCTACATGTCCCTATGTCTCTCTCTCTTTCTCTCTCTCTATGTGTCTCTCGCTCTCTCTATTTGTTTGTCTCTGGCTCTCTCTATCTGTCTCTGTCCCTCTATCCTTCTCGCTCTGTTTCTCGATCTCTTTCTTTCCCAATCTCTCTCTGTAGCTTGTTTTTTTGTTTACTTTGATCTCTCTGTCTCTTTCTCTCTCAACGTCTCCACCTCTTTCCTCAATCTCTTGTCGTCTTTTGGTCTGATTGTAGCACGAACTCTCTCTCACACTTCCCTGTATACACTGATTGCTGTGGTCCAAGAAGCACTCTTTGAAAGATGCAAGTTGTGCATACGTATACATTTGTGTACACAAAACTTACAGCTCTCTCCCATGCACAAATTATGTAAAGTACCTCAGTGGAGAGACCAGTTGAGGGGGAGCATGAGAGGAATAAATAAATAATAGAATAATATATTTTGTTATCTCTCTTGAAAGCTCTTATTATAAAAGACTCATAATACCCTGGACACATGTGATTTGCCCTTATCACGTGTATGAAACAGAGTTGTAGGGCTGGACATTCTAATATCTCTGGGGTGTGGAAGACAGACGAGGCTGGAGGAATAAAAGGGATAAAGGCCAAGTGGAGACAGGTTCTGGTGGTGAAGTTGTTCTTAAATCGAATAATCCCAAAAGAACGCATGATAGATTATAATCTTCTTCTTCAAAAGTCACTGTCACCACTGATTCATGTCATGGTGGTTGTTATTAAGAAGTAAAAAAAACGCACAGACTTACGGAAGAATATGAGCTCGATCATATAACAGTTTATTTATGCAATAAACCTATGACTCTGCTCATACTATTTGACACTTGTCACGTTGTTTTTTTTCTCTCACTCCCTATTAAATGTAATGTAATGTAATGACCACCCTTTTAAGCGCAATATTCCCCTTTTGCCTTATAATTACAATCTGATTTTTTTACGTTGACCATTACTGACTAGTTTACATTTAAATTAAGTTAATTGAGTTGAGTTTGTAGCAGGTTCGCTCCTCGTCTGTTTCTGCCCTATTCCTTCTTCCTAGCTTTTATATTGTTGTGATTTTAAGACTATTATAGAAGCTTACCCCCATGGCTTAACAACAATACATCCCATAGGCGATTCCCCACTAATTACGATTGCTACAAACAGTGCGTTCCCCGCTCCGACACCAAGTACTGGAAGAACAGGCATTAAAACGAATTGTATGCGTAAGAAAAATTAAAGTAGCTCCACATTACAAAGAGGGAATGGGGAATCACGGACAGATAGTACAGAAAGAAAAAAAAATTAAGTGGGGTGGTAAAAAAAAATAGAGGGATAAGAAACCGTGTTGGAGAAAGTAACAGGGATTTGTGTGGTGCTCCAAAACAAATTAAAGGAGATAAGTAAAAAGGGGAAAAGCTCTGCTGATCGTGCTAGTATATTCGTAATTTCCTTGTAAAAGCAAAGGAGGCAAGGGGAAGGGTGTGAGTCGCCGTAATAGAAGAAATCCCAATTCCCCAAACAAATGAAAAGGGAAATGAGTGCGTCTTGTGGTGGTTGTGGCCGTACTATAGGAAGAGGTGGGGGATAGACAGGCGTAGAAGATATGAGAGGACGGCGAGAGAGAGAGAGAGAGAGAGAGAGAGAGAGAGAGAGAAGAGGAGAGAAATGAGGGAAAAAATTCAATTTGGAGTTAAATTTAATTTTGAATATTCAAAGACCAAGGAGGAAAACAAGTTGGAGGGGGATGTTGAGTAAATAAAATTACACGGTTGGAGGGCGCTCGGTTGGGAGAGGGGAGATTGGGACTAAAATGGAGGAAGTGAAAGTGAGACAGGGAGAGAGAGAGAGAGAGAGAGAGAGAGAGAGAGAG
>JAQGBT010003683.1:0-18815 GCA_034698585.1 Disparrhopalites patrizii | reverse complement strand
GAAACTGGAATTATAAAAATTAGGAAAGCAAAAAATTAAAAACTGGAATTATAAAAATTAGGAAAGGAAAGAATTAGAAACTGGAATTATAAAAATTAGGAAAGCAAAAAATTAAAAACTGGAATTATAAAAATTAGGAAAGGAAAGAATTAGGAACTGGAACTAGAAAAACTAGGAAAGGAAATAATTATGAAATGGAAATAGAAAAATTGGGAATTGTATATGAAACAGGAAAAAAACCTTCTACCAGAAAATATCAGCAATAATAGCAGAAGGCATCACACGAGTCGAGGAATTTTATAGACATGGTCAGTGCGTGTTTCCGGGAATAGCGTATTCTCTCCACAATACATAATGGCATGCGATTTATGCTCAAATTGTTACGTTATCCTCACCCTCCACGCGTGCAGTTCATCAGAGGCCATGCTCTTTGATTTTTCGCTCCACTCTTGGTATAGGGTTTCTCGGCTCCGGTTGTACATATTTCGGTAAATGGTTTTTCTCGAAGGTTTTTTTTAGTTTTTCATCTTAAAGTATTTTTTAAGGAAAGGATTATTCAGAGAAAGAGGCTTTATTCACAAGTAAGTGTTTGACATTAATTCCAGAATATGTTTGTATTAGTCTTATTTAATTAATGTAATTAAATAATGTCTTAGTTTTATTATTCAAATGTCGTTAATTAATTTTATCCTGTAGTGCTTTTAGGTGATGTTTTCCGACTGGTGTAGGTACAGTCTAGATTCTGTGTTGTAACTTAAACTGATGTAATTTTTATCATTTTTGTTTTGTGTAAACTTGCAGTGGTTTAGAAATACCGGAAGAAGAATCTCTGACGGAATTAATCAGTGCAGGATGTATTACAAGCTGTCAGATCGGTTATGAATGGCATGATTTTACGTGAGGCGAGATCTCAATCCGGTGTACCCGAAAGGATCCTGAGAAGGAAAGTGGAAATAAAGAAAAAGGGGGGTGATCCCGGCATAATTGTTAATGGAGGTTTTCAATGTGTTTTCACACGAGAAGAGGAATGGCAGCTCGAGGGTTATTCTTACAAAGCCAACCAATAGTAGTATTTTCTAAACTGTCTACAAAATAAATGAAAGTTAATTTTAAAATTACATTTAAAATTAATAAATTAATGACAATTTGGAAAGGAATTTGTAACCATTTATTGTGTAAAAAACTAAGGGAATGTGTATTTTTTTCGTTTCTTTTACGTGCACAGGTGTTATCAACCACCAGAACTCGGTAGATGACCGGAGTAAAATTCTCAAAATTCCGTACGTGTATTTACATATATTCTCCTTTGTGTTAAGGTTGCTGTTTTTGTTGCTGTACTCGTTAAAAAATGTTATAATAAAATATGTGCAAATAAACTGCAGGGAATGCATATTTAATTTATACACTGTACATGCTAAATATGTACGCACACGTATTATGTGGAAAATTCTTTCGTCAGTGAGGTGGCTATATGCACATACCTAGAACATGAATAGGTATGTCCACTGTCAAATTTGTTGACACAAAAACCTGATGTTTTTCGGCGTGAGGCCTCATGCCCGGCCTGGGGCATCGTGCCCGGCCTTGGGCGTCATTCCCTAGGCGTCATGCCTATGCCTATATGCGTCATGCCATGCCATAGGCAACATGCCTAGTCTAAGGCATCATGCCTGTGTGGTGGTCATGATACCTTGGCGAAGGCGTTATGGTGGTACCAGGCATATTGCCCCAAGTCAACTGTAACTAACTTAAAATAAGTGAAGTCTATTATACGATACAGTGCTTAACTTACCTAAACGATAGCCTGTGGAAATTATTGGCAATGATTACAAACAAGGGTTAAGGAGATTGCTGCAGCTGCAGAGCATGTACATATTAGCTAGTTTAATTTTTTAAGCCTAAAATTTTTACCCATGAAATTGATGTCTCGTATTGGCGGAATTGGTGAAAGCCTTTTTCCAAACGACTAGGGTGTTCAGGGTTCTCTCATTCAGGCGATTGTGTTAGCTTCGGGAGATGTGGGCCCATCAGGCCCATGGGCTTTTGTGGTACAAGACCGAAGCCCAGACCGAAGCCAATGGGCTTGGACGGGCCTGGGCTTAAAACACGAAGTTGCCCTGGGCCAGGTCGGGCTTGGGCTTACGCTATGACTTCACGATGGGCTGGGCTGGGCCGAAAATACGTCGTGGGCTTTACTGGGCCATGATTTGGCTATACAGTCGAACCTCTCTATAACGATTCCACTTAAATCAGCATATTTTCCCTGTTACAACGAAAAACCGTTATAGAGAACAGAAATTTCTATGTTAACATTCGGAGAAAGTTTTTGTGTGTAGCATTTTAATCCACCGGTATAGAGAGAAAACCGTGATAAGGGAGCGCGTTATAGAGAGTTTCGACTGTTATATTTTTAATACGCTACACTGTTTGTGGGGTAAATGGAATACATCCGTTGAGTATTAAATATTTACAAACACAAATACACTACAGATCCCTCTTTTTCAAAAAAAGTTACAAATTCTCTAATTTCGACAAAATTGATTTTTCCGTCTGTAGGATCAAACTTTTATTTCTCCGTAATCGTGAAAAGCGGATAGGGCGTGGTCACTCGGCCGCATTTTATTCCTGACCCAAGAAATAAAATCGTCACGCAATCTTTTAATTCGAACAGGATTACAAGTTTTATTACATCATAAAACCGTATAAGAAGTGATTTTAGGCTAATTAATGTTTTAAAAATTCCGAAAAGCAACTTTCGGACGTTTTGTTTGTTATATAGTGTTTGAAATACAGATTCTAAAATTTTTGACTTGTAGCCAAAGCATAATCATGTGTGGGGTGTTTGGAAATGTGTACCACAGTACCACCATTAATAATTTAACTCGTTTACTGCAAAGCAATTTAGAAATGTTTTCACGTAACTCACCACTAAAAAAGCTAGCAGAGCATTCCAACAATACATTTTGACCCTTCGAATCCAATTCAAAATTCCATTTAATTGAAAATTCCCATGAAACTTGTGGAAAAATTGTCGCAACTTGGCCGTTTTTGCATAATCTGACACGTAATGAAAATACGTTTTTGTCTAGATACGTAATGAAATGGCGCATCGTCCTAGGAGCAGATGCAAAATGTTTTGTAGTAACCTGAATACATAGTCTATAAAGTAGGTATACAAAAAGCTCATGTGGGCCCACGGGCCCTCATGGGCTTACTATTCTTAACGACTTTGGGCGTGGGCTGGCCTGGGCTTCAACTTACGGGTGTGGGCTGGGCTGGGCTTTTCACAAAGCGTATGGGTACGGGCCGGGCTGGACCTTTAAAATCGCAGGCCCGCACATCTCTGCGTTGGGGATTAGAGGATACCAAATAACAGTCGCTAAGTTACCCGACAATGTTGGAAGCTAAAACACGTTCCCCCGTCAGCACGATGCTTTCAACGTGCAAATTTGTATTGAATTACATACATGCTTTACCATCCATTACCAGTTTTCCAGTCTGGCAGAATATCAAGGTGGAAATCTGGGCCAACCTAAACATTAATGGTCGTAGTACATGTAATTTGTGTTGATTCTTGCCAGTATTTAAAAAAACTTTACCGAGCACTTCGAAAAAAATTTGAATCAACGGGGGGGGGGTTACACATTTTTTGCATCAACATTTAGAACGTAGCCACATTATTATTTTTTCTTGGCGTATAGGTACCACTTGAACGTTTGTATGTTCGGTCCGGAATGAGCATCACACATTCTAAGCTTTACATTTATCACAAAAAAGTATCTGAATTCTGCTCATAGTCTGCAGTAAGGACGCGTTTATAGAATTGGCTGCAGGGGGGTGAACAATTACATACTGTATGTACTGATCACCAACATATCATTTTGCAAAGGCTTGGCTATATAACAGTATGGACATTGAGGAAGGATTTTCTTAAAAAAGTCGTTTTATCCATCATTACCTTTTCGCTGCTCATAGTACATTGTATTGGTTGCGAAACGTTACCGTTATCATCTTGGGCTTTCCATAAAATCAAAGAACACGCCTATAACCCTAACTTCCATAATGTCCTCCACATAATGTGCAGAACATTATGTGAACCTCAAGGCTGTAAAATTTGTAGGCCATAAGCCCGGCGGGTCCAGAGAGAAATCAGAAAAAAATTCGGCGAAATTGTGAGACAGAAAATTGACATAAAACGTTAAAATACAAATTTTAAGGGAAGTTTATCAAAAGCGCGCCCGCACATGTCGCGGATGTCTGCTTTTTTTTGTCCGACATACATACCGTATGCTCCCCGTAAAACGCAACCGACTCTACCGCTTATAACTTCTCGACAGCAAGGCGTAGACGTGGAGACATGGGAGCACTAGCTCATTGGAATGCTAAGAAGTCAAGGTTTCAGAATTGATAAGTATTTGTATTCAAATCCTTTCCCTTTAAAAATTATGACATAGGAAACTCGCGAAAAAAATTTCATGTTAAACATATGGGGGTTAGCAAATCAAAAAAATATCGTTATAGTCATTATAAAAATTTAATATATTAGTTATAAATATTATAATACATATTCGAGTGTGGGAATATAGCCGCATGAAGATTTTCACATATTAACATACGAATACGCCGTCATGCACAACCAGTGGAGTAGTGATCCAAAGAAATTTTGGTAGATAATCTCTTGGCGCGTAAGTTCCCAAAAGGACGATGATATTGTTTAGTCTCGTTATTTTCGCGAAATATTTTTTCAGTATTAATTTTGCAAGCTTGGCATTGACCTTGCCAGCAAACGATCTGAATAAGCAAAATTTATTACAAGTACTTACATTTAAGTTTTATTATTTCTGATGGGAAAGTAAAATTTTCCGGAGTAAAATCTCCAGATAGAAGTTCAATTTTGCGCCTCGTAAACAGTTTGAACAAGAAGGATCCATGAAAACCTAGAAAAAATATAGTGATTTTCATTGAGATCCTAAAAATATCGGAAAAATTAGCATTAAACTGGAAGAAAATCCTCGAATTTATGTAATGTCATTAACGATGTGTTTTGGATATATTAACCCCCATATGTTAACATGTAATTTTTTTCGCGAGTTTCATATGTCATAAATTTTAAAGGGAAAAGATTTGAATACAAATACTTATCAATTCTGAAAGCTTCTGAAAGAAATTCCAATGAGCTAGTGCTCCCATGTCTATGCCTTGCTGTCGAGAAGTTATAAACGGTAGAGTTGGTTGCGTTTTTCGGCGCTCATACGGTATTTTGCTTGGCAATTATTTGCAGAGATTTTTGTAAAAAGTCGGAGAATTAAAAAACAGGATGAAAAACATTTTTGGATCAGAAAAATTTATGTACATACAATGATAACCTGTCTAGCCTGAATAATTTATTTAATCATAGGCGCAAATAAATAAATCATCGTTGTAAAATTTGCAAATTTCCCTGACTCAGAGACTTGTTTCTCCCGGTTCCACTAAGCGTACCTATGCGTGTGATCCGACATATACGTAGAATATCTTGAATAACCCAAATGCAATAATAAGCCATGTTGTGCAGAACTTTCAGGGTATCAGGATACTAGATGGATTACTTTCATGCACTTACACAATTTCAAAGATCTACGTAAAACCAGAAGGAAGAACGTTTAATTAGTAATTTTACTGTACCAACACGAGAGACAATTTTTTTTTTAAATTTCACATTATCCATTTTTATTCGAACATTTTCGGGTAAATTTAGTACATAACAATTTATTCCGTTCTGTGTATGTATATGTGTAAGTGCAGATTGTGTTTCACTATGTTTTTTAAAGGTCACTTCAAAACTTCTATATCCATTAGCATTTGCAATAATATTTTGTAAAGAAAACCAATTTATGCCTTTGATAACAACTAAAAATTATTATACTATAAATTAGTGAGTTTGGAACTAAATCTAAATGAAATTGTAAAAAAATTCCATCTACTAAAACATTTTACCGATTCTATAAAACGTTGTCCAAAACAGGCGTATCAACAACTACAAATTTCTGAATAGAACTTATTCTTCACTATACAAGGTAAAACATTTAATTCAAAGTCCAAAATGAACAAATACACAAATTCTGTGGCTTGATTCAATAAGCTGAAAATGATTATTTAAGTTGGAAGGCAAAACATGTGAGTAAAATGGTAGTAATTGCTGCAAATGGATGTCTGTACAAAAAGTAGTATAAAGCAAACTTATAAGAACAAGATTTTTCTATGCTGTACAATTACAAGAAATATAATTCAGAAGAGCATTAAATGCATGTATGTATTAAAATATAAAACAATAATCTCATTATCTCACGTCTAATGAGAATCCTCATCCGCTACCATAAGGGAACCACACCTGACACTAAAAACATACAGTATGAAATAAATTACACTCATTTTTACAGTATCAGTAGCTTACATAACAACAAGTAATATATACGTAAATCTTATTGCAGACTACATTTTTGCGATAAACAATGCATTTATACAGTTACAGTCGCCACGAACTTTATACAAACATTTGTAGCTAACAATGGGCACAAGTATACTTATACATATATTATGTATATTCACCGCAGTAACATTTATCGTAACTTTGACTAAAACCGTATATAATCAGTGTAATGCAAGTACTATATGGAATATCTATATTTAAGATACGACTAACATTTGTTACATACAGTAATAAACGCTAAAATAGTATAAAATGCTTAAAATAGTATCTTTGTAACATGAACATTAATAATAATAAGTACTCTTGTACATTTAAAAAAAATACCGACTTTTAAAAATTATAAACATCTAGATAAAAATGCCTTCATGCGTTCTGGAATTATTTTGAGTGAACTGCATTTGCATGGGTTGGCCATGATTATTGTAGACGTGACCCGGGCTTTGGATTCCCTCCGACCAATCGGAGTTGGAGTGCGGACTTGATGATGACCACTGCCCCGGGGATTCTGGAGATGGGGTAGGGTAACTATCGGGCGTGTAGTGCTGGGGAGGCGTGGAGCCGTCAATCGAATGTTGGGACGGCGGGGTAGGATAATGGGATAGATTGCCACCGGAAGTCATACTACTACAGGTGGTGGTGTTAGCACTGCTAGTGCAGTATTGTGGCTGTTGTTGCTGATGACTATTATTAGCATTCGCTGTAGGTGGGTAATCAAACGCTGAGCCGCTTCCAGCTAGCATTTGACTGCCATGACGGTTTTGGTGGGCAGTTCGCAGTGCTTTGATGTGGGTGGGGGATGTTGGGAGGGAAGGTCGTTTGTTAGGTGACGTGGCACATTGCAACGGAATCGACGGTGGGGAGCCGGCGTAGCTCATAGAATTTGGCGATGGCGTAAAGTGAGAAGCAACAGACTGAGGACTGGGAAATGGTGAAGTATTCTGCAAATACGGTGGTTGCTGCTGGTAATCTTGCGTTTGTTGCTGTTGTTGTTGCTGCTGCTGTTGCGGCTGAGATCCATTAGTATAGTGGGCATTATAATTTGCGGAACTATAGGTATGAAGATTGTGGATGGACATGGATTTCATGCAATCTTCATACGCTGGCGGTGCTTTATTCATATGCATTGTATTAAATTGCATTCCTTGGTTGTCATTCAATGAAGACAGATTGGGCTGCGAAATGGCCATGGAACTCGGTGCCATTTGGTGGTGATACACACCTGTATTGTGAGCTTGTTGGTAGTGAGGGATGTGCGGAGGACTCATGGTACTGCTGTCTGTACTCATGGGTGAGTTATCCAACACCATTGCGGCGTTGACAGCACCACCACCACCATTCGATACACTCGTCATCCCATTGAGGAGTGAATCCGCCGACTTCTTCTTGCGACTGGCTGGCCGGCGAGGCGTCTTGGGAGCCATAACAATTTGATTATCGCTACTATATTTGTCTTGTTGCTTCGTTGTCCTTTTCTTTGGCTTGGGCGCAGTAACTTGTGGTTGGTTCGACTGAGCACTGAAATTGTTCCCAGCACCATTTGCCACATGGTTCCCATTTAATGGCGACGTCATGTTGGAGGACGTCGACGTCTGGTACTGGTGCATGGACTGGACGGTTGATGGCTTAGGAACATGCTCATCCAGCAGTCGAACAATGTCATGATGAAACCTTTCTTGTGCTACATCTCGTGGAAGTCTATCCATGTGGTCTGCTATGTCCCGGTTGCAATGATGATCCAACAAAATTTCACATGCTTTTTTCGAGCCTTCTCTAGCGGCGAGGAAAAGGGGTGTTTCATCCTGTAGAAGTCAAACATATGTTTAAAATAACATTGACAGATCTAATATACACGAAAGCACTTATTCTCCACAATTTTTGTATTGATTTTGTGAATGAAGGGTAGGCAAAAACAAAATTCTTACCCTTTCATCTTGCGCATCTTTATTGGCATTATGTTTGAGAAGAGTCAGTAGAGCGTCAATATTGTTTACTGCAGCGGCCCAATGGAGAGCCGTTTTGCCATTATTGTCAGCCGCATTAATATCCGCTTGAGCTGTAATGAGATCTTCAACCATGTTTTCAATGGCAAGACGTGCAGCTAAAATCAACGGCGTCGTTCCATCATGCATCTTTGCGTTTAAGTTGGTAGCTCTGTTCCTCAATAGTATCTGCAAGTCAAAAAGAATAATTGTTATAGGTACTTTGAATATTGCTTTAATTATTTGCAATACAATCCAAACTATGCATTTGTTTTTTAATAAGTAGGTACCTGAAATACTCCCACAGCGTCTGCCGCAACGGCTGCATGCAGTGGCGATCTTCCAGTAATTTCTTGTGCATTCGCGTCTGCCCCAGCATCCAAAAGTCGTTTAGCCGCATCAGCGCGTGCATACCGCGCAGCCAAGTGAAGGGATGTTTCTCCAGTCTTATCCATGGTGGCATCCAACCTGGCTCCCTGAGCGACTAAATCCGCAATAACAGCCGCGGTACCATCATCGTCTTCATCTTCACCTATGTCAAGTCCTCCTCCTCTAACCGACGCTAACATTAAAGGCGTCATTCCACAAGGTCCGGGTACGTCCGCTCCACCAGCTTCAGGAGGTGTAAGAACATGAATATCTGGTCTTCTAATTTCTGCTGCTTGCAAATGTTGTTGTGTCCAAGGGCGAGGGTCAATGTCTTCATATTCAGTGTACAATGTATGGTCAGAAGCGTAACCACCATCCGATCGCATTCGCTTACTGGGAGGCCTATCAGAATCGTCTGAGCACTGGGAGGTAACATCAGTAATCATGCCATCGTATCCCATACTAAAACCCATCGCACTATTGCCTGAATCCAGATCTAAGTCAAGAGGATGAAGTGGATGTTTTCCTAGGTTTTTCATTTCTTGGCCATCGGGTCCACATCTTCGTGAACGCCGATGTTGACCCGAATGCTGTGTTTGTCTTAAAAATCCTTCCGGAAACCACAAAGTCCCTCGGTATTTCTTCTTTTGCGAGGAAAATAATACGCCAAAGAGAAGGACAAGAGCAACGACAGTGAAGGCAGTGGTAATTACGTAAACCAACCAACTTGGTTCACTAGCTGCAGCATCCGGGAATTTATCTGGCAAACCTTGGACTTTAATGATTTCGAAATTAGATTGTAGAGCATTCGCAGCTGCAGCCGCCGCTAAAAATTCAGCAGCTTCAATAGCAGTTGTAAAACAACTGGAGGAATTTTGACTTGTGCATTTTCTGTTGTCTAGTTCGAGATACACCAATACTCCCGGTGCAGCATCATTAGGTTGTGACGATTCTGCTCCATTATGAAGAACTGAAGCAGGATCCACCGTAGGATCCCACGGATATACCATTTCCTTTCCAAGAGCGCTTTGTTTAATACGTAAGGTGGTCCTCAACTGATGTCCAAGGTATCTAAGGAAAGCTGATTTGTTTTCTAAAAACCCTTGAACGTCAACATTCTTCACAACCACGGACATGATTCCCTGGGCCAGTTCCGGTCCATGCTCCTCGCAGTCCATACCATCCCAACCGCATTCTTCGTTATTACAACCTTGGTCGCACTTCCCGTTCCCATAATGTCTTTCGCAAAAATTATTATCTGCGGGGTTGCATTGTTTCAGTTTGGGCTCACAGTCACGTCCGTCGAAAAGACATTCGGCGGTGTTGCATTCAGCATCACAATGATTATTTCCGAATTTCTCCCAGCAGCGAGGAATAGTACAATTTCTCCAGGGATTTATTCCTAATGAGCAGTCACCCCCATCGAAGTCACAAGCGTAGTTGTTACATTCTTCGTTGCAATGGTAATCACGAGCCTTGTGGGAGCAATTCAATTCTTCACATTTTCTTTTCTCTTGTGCAAATTGCTGAACATGATAATACTCCAAAGATGACTGCAAAATAAATGTAAGATTATAAAATTATTGTGCTCTCAAGTAATTCACAAACGCTAATCAGTAATCACTTCGACACTCACCTGTAAAGCTGAATCGCCGGGATATTTGGGATCAAATATTTCACAATTTTTGCCTCTCCACAAACTAGGACACTTGCAAGAATATCCATTACCGGATGATTTCCCGTGACATTTTCCACCGTTTTGACATGGCTGCATGGAACAATCAATTCGCTTATCCTGCTGACACAATGCTCCTTCAGTTCCCCGAGGGCACTTGCACACAAATTTTCCGTCTTTAGCCAGGCATGCACCTCCATTTTGACACGGATTACTGTCACACGGGGATCCAGTTAAATTGCAATATTCTCCATGGAAGCCAGGTTGGCAGACACACACATGACGGTCTCCAGAGTGCTTGACGAGTGCGGATGAGCGAACACCCGGGCTGCAAACACCTCCGTTCTGGCAAGGGCAAATGTCAACCTTATGCTCGCAAAGTTTGCCCGCCCAACCCGGTTTGCAGTCGCATCTGTAGGTATTAATTAACTGGACGCAAGCTTGTGTACCTACAGTGGAGCAACTGTTTTCCAAGCATTCATTCACGTCTCCCTCGCATCTCTAGAAATTTGAAAAATAAATCGATGTCACATTACAACATCATGCTGAATTAATAATAACAAGAGTTCAAATACTGCACCCCATGCTGCACTGTACACTAATTTTTTGCAGAGCTCAAAGAGATTTTAGGTACCTGTCCAACGAAGCCTGGCGTACACTGGCATTCAAATCCACCAACTTTGTCAATACAGGTTCCTCCGTTATGGCAGCCACCATCAAAACAGTCGTTGACGTTGATTTCTGCGTGAGCACAAAAGCACATCCACCGTTAGAAAGTCTCCAAAAATCCTAACGACGTTCATATTCACAAGAAATGTGTACGACATACCACAGAGTTTTCCGAGTGTTCCATGTGGGCAGGAGCAGCTAAAAGAATTTACTAAGTCATGGCAAACACCTCCATTTCTACACGGTTTTGCGGCACAGTCATCAATATCAACTTCGCCTGAGAAGAAATAAACAGGAAACAATTACAACGACGAAATGAAAAGTAGCCACACTGATTACAAAATGAATGGATGGGCAATTATTTTCATACTACAAAGCACTTACAATTTGGACCTTGATAACCCGGTGGACATTGGCAAGAGTACGAGCCGACAAAATCCAAGCATGTAGCTCCATTTTGGCATGGTTGGGTATCGCATTCATTTTTTTCAACTACAATTAAAATACATTACAAATTCATTTTACGTACATCCCTTATATACACCAAATGACAAAATTCCACAGAAATTTACATGGGGATAATAATGAATAATTATGAGACAATAATGTACGCCCGACTGAAAACTTACACTGGCAGTAGCTTCCCGTAAATCCCTCCTTACAAATGCAGCGATGCTCCTTCCCTATATCTTGACACGTTCCATTGTTGCAGAGTTTATCCAACGAAACACCTACAAGGAATAATAGAACAAAAAATGATTAACTGCTTTAAGCAACAAACATTCCTGTAGCACCAAAAACCACCGCAGCGTCGAAAAAGGGCAATGTGGGATTTTTTGCTAATTACTAAGCATTTATTTAGCCTTTCTCTCGACGGGCTATTAATGCTTTAATGAGAATATTTTACCTTTCCGAAGCGAGGCATCGACGCATGATACCATCTCCACATCACACACCATCCCATTCCAGCCAGGAGTACAATGACATTTGAATGTGTTCTCTCGCTGTTCGCAAGTTGCGCCATTCTGACAAGGCCCAGATTTACACCATTCGATTACTTCCTCACAACGCTCTCCTGTGTAACCGTACTGACAATGGCATTTAAATCTGTCACCAAGGTCAATACATGTAGACCCATGTCGGCAAGGCGTTTTGTCGCACAAAGACACTTTGTACTGACAATTAAGTCCGTTGTAGCCAACTTTACAAATGCAGGTGTAATTATTAACGCCGTCAATGCAAGTTCCACCATTCATGCAGCTGCTATCCGTGCAATCTAAAAATGCATGAAATATGTAAGTAAAGTCATTATTCAACAATATTTATGAACCTTCCACCATGTGAATAATAATAAGATAGACAGTTCCCGAGACATGAATTGTATTACATGCTTAAAAGATGAAGATGACTGTATTTTAGTACCTTGATCATTCGTTTGACAGTTGGTGCCAGAGAAGCCTGGAGGGCACGTACATGTGTATGAGTTGACATAATCGTTGCAAGTTGCCCCATTGTAGCAAGGATTCGACTCACATTCATTTTTATCCAATTCTGCACGTGAAACAACGCAATTTTATTTTTATTGTGGGATTAACACTGGAATCATTATTAATTCTTATTATGTCTAAAAGCAATATTCTAGCATGATCAGGAACCAAATATAATAATTACCGCAGTTCGGCCCAACGAATCCATCCACGCAGAGACATGTGTAACTGTCAATTCCATCTAGACAAGTTCCTCCATTAAGGCAAGGTCCAATCATAGCACAATCATCTCGGTTTACTTCACAATTTCTTCCTTCGTACCCAGGAGCACACTCACAGTCGTAAGAACCATTGGTATTTCTACAGGTGCCCCCATTTCTACACAATGTGTTTGTCATGGAGCATTCATCCAGATCAACCTCTGTATGGGAGTAATAATAAAAAAAATATTGTATTTAGTTATTTAGTACAACAGGTTCGGCTTTGCAAGTAATCAAAAGTACTTATACATACATATATGACAGAGAAAACTTCATGCTTTCACTTACCGCATAATCTGCCTGTGTAACCCAGTTCACAATTACAAGCAAAATCCAAGTAATTGCTGGAGGGTGTACAAGTAGCATCGTTTTTGCATTTGTTTGGTGTGCAAGGATCTAGCTCAGTCTCACAATACTGTCCTGTCCAAGGGAGGCTACAAGCACACTTGTACCCAGCTACCATGTCAATACAGCTTCCACCATTCCTACAAGGTTCTGTCATGAGAGCGCATTCATCTATATTTTTCTCACAATTTTTCCCTGCGTACCCCGGAGTACATGTACAGTTGTAATCATTGAATAAATCTTTGCAAGCTGCACCATGCTGGCAAGGGTTGCTATCACACATTTTAATTTGGATTTCACAACGCTTGCCCCGGTACCCGGGACTGCAATGGCAAATATATTTGTTAATTCCATCTTCACATTCCCCATGAATGCAAGGATTTTCAGCACATTCGTCCACCAAAGACTGACATCGGTATCCATAATAACCCCTCGGGCATATGCACTTAAAACCATTGACCAGGTCCACGCAATCTGCACCATTGGCGCATGGGTTTGAAGCACATTCATCGATTTCAATTTCTGCAATGTTTATACAATGGATTTATTAAAATGAGACCTCCTTAACTGATTCATAGCAATGCTTTAGCCGGGAAAAAAGTGTAGTAAATGTGTAACGCTATAGGAAATATGAATGTAGGTATAGGTATAATATGATTAAAAGTGTAGGTCTGTATAATTATGACTGTCGAAAGGGAAATATAAATGAACTAAAACATACCGCAGTTTTGGCCAGCGTATCCATCTTGACACTCGCACGTGTACCGATTGATTCCATCTATGCATTTTCCTTTGTTCTGGCATGGATTAGAGAAACAGTCGTTAACGTTGTTTTCACAGCGGATCCCACCTGTCCCGGCGGGGCACTTGCACTCGAAGCCTCCAACTAGATCAACGCACTGACCACCGTGCATACAGGGTGACGGTTGACTCAAACATTCGTTAATTTGAGCCTGGCACAGCTGTCCGGTGAAGCCTGGGCTGCAAACGCATGTGAAGGAGTCGATTCCATCGATACAATGGCCATTGTGACAAGGTTGGGTTTTACAGTTGTCAATGTTAATCTCACAATTTTTTCCTGAAAAAAAAATAAAAAATAATTTTAATTACAGAATACAACATACAAGGCAAAAAAAAGACCATCGCATGGTAAATGAAAATCAGCAACACAAATTACGTTGCACATAATTTGCTCATGAAATGCAATTATAAGCTTAAAAGCATTCCATGAATAGCTGCATCCACTCAATAGTACATCTTACCAGTGGTTCTGTTGGTAAAAGACAGACACATAGAGAGAGAGAGCATAAAATAGAAATGACACTAAGTACCAGTTTGAAAAAACAGTCTGGAAGAATAAAATAACTATCAACGTAGGTAGTTGGTGAAACCACCTCCCTCAAAAGAATAATGGAACTCAAGCGAGAAGCGAATTCGGTGACTTCTCTTTGTGCATACTAATCTTTCCGAACACACAAGTTATAAGGCTCCAAAGAAACGACAATGAAGGCCGGTTCCTTTAAATATACTCCCTAGCGATTAGGCATTCCATATTATTATCATACATATAACAAGAAACATAAACCTATTTCATGTCCATGTATTTTTATGCACTTTGTAAATTCAAATGCGTCTCCCGCAAACCTTCCAAGTGCAGGTCTTCCAACGTTCCAACAGTCTCTGTAAATGCAGGTAGGTATAGGTACTAAAACTGAATATAAGTAAGTGCCTATACATTTTGGATTGAACTGGTGAATTAGACACATATGCAAATTATAAAAGAAAAAAAACTGGATTCATGAGCTCAGACAACAGCTGCTATCACTTCCTATCCGAGATCCACACACGTAAAAAACTGAGTATTCACTATCCCCACACGCAAAGTTGCTGGAGGTTGTTCGTAAAGGTTTAAATAGACACTCTAAAATCAGAAGTTCAGCTATATTATCTTCTTGTATACCTATACGTCTTCCTATACAAATCATCAGTATCAACTGCTTCATGATGGATGAGAAAGGGTAAAAAATGAAAAAGGTCTGTAGAACAAGAAGAGTCAGCATTATTATGAATAAAAAAAAACCACATGGCAAATGCGCTAACTGGATGCAATGTGCAGCTGGGTAACATCAATACTTTCACATCAAACCTGCACCTTTCGAGAAACAATGAAAAGGGGCCCAAAATTAATTCCGTTTGACTGATTCCCACCAAAGGAGGAATGTTGAAGAATGAGCAAAATTACACACGTCCATCAAAGAAATTAATGAAAAAGAGCTTTTACCTGTGAACCCTCGGGGGCAAGTGCATTGGTAGGAGTTGACTTCATTTTTGCAAGTTCCGGAGTTGAGGCAGGGATTGCTTGCACAATTATCCTTCAAAGTCTCACTGCACAACAAGAATTTCCACATGCAATCAAGTTTCTTTTTTTTTTTGCAATAAGATATAAACAATATTATCTGAACATACAATTTATAATGAATTCAGACTTCATTGAAGAAGAAAAAAAACCTTTTTTCAGCCAACTTACCAGTTTCTTCCTTCATAACCAGGTCTGCACTCACACTGGTAACCATTGACACGATCAATGCATTTCCCACCATTCAAGCAACGATTAGGATTGCAATCATCCAGGTTCGTCTCACAGTTCTGCCCACCAAATC
This sequence comes from Disparrhopalites patrizii, assembly GCA_034698585.1. Lineage (NCBI taxonomy): Eukaryota > Metazoa > Arthropoda > Collembola > Symphypleona > Sminthuridae > Disparrhopalites > Disparrhopalites patrizii. Next base: position 2,902 of record JAQGBT010003683.1, on the reverse strand, counting down.
CTGTATAAATCAAGAAAAGTTGGTGATTATTAAATTAATATCCTTTCAAAGTATCCTTTTCATTTAACGGATCATATACAGAGATAAGAAAGACAACAGAGTCGAGGAAAGCAAACAAGCCTTTATATTCTCTCCACAAAAAAAAAGATGAAACAGAGCATTTGATCAACGCCGGTAAAGGTCTTATCCAAATTGCTGATCAACCGCCTTTGTGAAACGCAAACTTAATGCAACACACCAGCAACAAGTGGCTATTCCCTTTTATGGCTGTATATATGCTATAGTTCATTTTTTTGAAATAACAATTTCATGGATTTAATTAACCGAACCGAAGATTATCAAACCACATCAAGCAAAAGCTTCAAGTATCCAAGTATCTTTATGAAATAACGTCCACACCACATTGTTGCTGTACAATTTCATTCAAAACCAAGCAAAACCTTCAATGTAAAACTTAACAGGATCTTACCTATTATACCAGTTTTGGATGTATTTGAATTAACAATGATTGAAAACTTTTTCAGGCGATAATAATCGTTCAACGTATTGTTGGAACTCATTCAACAATACAAAAAAAGATCCTCATCGAGAAAATTTTAAAATTGAAAGGAAAAGCAATCAGCCGGGATGAAATCAATGAAATGTCAATCAACCTGGCCTTATACTTTAACAAAAAATGCAATTATTCACAGAAAAATGCTTTTAACCACTTACCCCAAATACCAGTTTCAATTACATTTCCAAAGATCTGGTCAATTTCGAATTATTTTACTCAATGTACCCATTTTTTGAAGCCAACAAAGGTGTAAAACTATTATTTATAAATAATTTATATATTAGACAACAATGATCTCTTCAGCTATATTTTTATCCACATCATGTATTCAGTGTATTCAATCCCTAAAATCCCTTCCCTAATTCGATCATCTATAGAATTTTTTTTTTTATTCCAAGTCTTAAAAGTAGAAACTGTTTCTAATCATAGGTTATTATTGGTACTAAATCCAGTTCTGACTGATTCTCCAGTCAGAATATTACGTGTTTTATGCTGATTAAGCTGGAGTCTCCAGACGAAAAAAAACGAGAAGAAAACCATACAATTGGAATATTTTTTTCTCCCGTTTAGAGTTCCGTATCCATTCGAGTTCGATATGCGAGTATCGATTTCGGTACCAAGTTCAATTTCAAATCCGAACATTTTTATCTATAGATACTTGTTCTTCACAATTTAGATTCTTGAATTTTGATTCTCCAGATTGATAATATGACTACTTGTTTATTTACCTAAACTGCCGAGTTCGGAGTATTGATTCTTTAACCCACAATCAGGCCTAAACCAAACTCAATTTTCAATTTGAGGATCTAATTTCTTGCTAAAACAAAAAACTTACACTAATTTACGGGAAAAGTGCTGAACTTTTTGCCTGTTTTCTTGCTTTCAAATACGTTCCAAACTAAAAATCGACTGCCTTTATTACCATACAGTTTCATTTGTCACCTTATCAAGACAAAACTTGATTGCTAATCCCAATTGAAATCTCAATTTTACTCGCAAAAAATCAATTGTGAGTTCAATTTCGAATTCATCGCTGGAGTACTCATTCAATTTGGTTCAAGATTGCAATTTGGAACTTGATCAAACGAACTTGAAAATAGGTGTCATTTCAACTTGATGATGCAATCGAGTACCAAGTTTGACTCTGATACCGACTTTCAAATATTCAATTTCAAGTACGATTTCAAGTTCGAACTTGGAAATAATATATTCGGTAAGGAACGCTATTAATAGACTCCAGAATTATATACTTGTATCTTCTAAAAGAGCTTCATTTTGGAGCCTAAACGATTTCCCAGATCCTTGATACATATATATTGAACCTTTTCTATATACATTACAACTTAGAAACTTGTTAGAATTCCGAATTTATAAAGTAATCCACTGGCCCGACATTTACAACTCACCTGGTTACAGGAATTACGATCTCGGGAAAAGTCATAAAAAACAGAGAGAGTTAGTTGTGAAGAAGTAAAGTGGGGTAATTACGAGGGAGGCAGGAGGTCATCAAAGGGCCAAGATATACCTTTCTCCAGCAAGTACATTATATACATATCTATTTTTGAAATTGTTCATCATATTTTGTATTTGCTATACATATTTTTTCTGTTCTTCAACACTGGAGAATTTTTTTTTAACAACACAACACCCTCCGCGTCTCGCTCATTGCTCTACAATTCTCGACTTTGTAAGTTTATAATCTTGGAACATCATCTTCTCTTCCAGAAACAATTTTTTTTTATAACCAGGAAGGCTTGCTCCCTACTACAAAGATTTAGTTCATCCCCGCCCATTTTGTCGGTGAATAATGTATGTTCCAGAAGAGAGAGAGAGAGAGAGAGAGAGAGAGAGAGAGAGAGAGATCTTGAGGAGGAAATTGAGGGTTGTTCCAAAGCCATGGTTACACACCAAGTTCGTGTGCAGGCCTTAAAGAAGGGATTCCAAAAAGGGCCTTGAAAGAATACTGTTGGAATACGATGACGATGATGAGGGGATGGACTAGTCAGCCTTAACCAAAATATAATCAAGGGAGAAATATATTCTGTTCTTATACAATACATATTTTCTTATACATATACATGCATAAGGATTCTGTACAATAAAGGGACTCTGTGTGTTTTTAAGGGCCTTCAACCCCGTTTTTTTTTGGCCCGAGGAAATGCACATAAAGGAACCTTGAAATTTTAGGCCCTTTCTCACTTATTGCTTCTCTCTCTTGCTCTCTCTCTTTCTTGCTTTTCTCTCTCTGTCTCTTGCTTTTCTCTCTCTATCTCTCTGTCTCTTGCTTTTCTCTCTCTTTCTCTCTGTCTCTTGCTTTTCTCTCTCTTTCTCTCTGTCTCTTGCTTT
>JAQGBT010003682.1:0-18817 GCA_034698585.1 Disparrhopalites patrizii | reverse complement strand
ACTTGGGCGCTAATGCTCTTATAGGAAGAAAGTGCTGTTATAGTGAGAGGAATGTGAGCGAGGGAAGAAAATACCCTCCTGTTATAGAGAAATTCCTGTTATAGGGAGTGCTCTTATAGAAAGTGCACTTTGCATGGTAAAGCTGTAGGGGGATTCAGCACTGCTGTTATAGAGTAAGAGCCCTTATAGGGAGGACCGGTATAGGGAGAGTCGACTGTAGTGGATAACTACAAAATTAACAAGACGTATTTTCGATCATAATTGTTAAAACTGAATGAAGTAGAACATTATATTATATTATTAAATATTATTGAAAAACTGTGAAAATAACTGTACCAATTGTAATACAGTGGAGTCTATAATACAGTGGAGTCTGTAATACAGTCGCTCTATAGCAAGTCTCTTTACAACAACATTTCTTCACAACAACACTATTTTTTCAGCCCTTCGTACACGTAAGGTACATATATTTTATGTTTTATGTAACGAAATTTCCGAATAGCAATGTTCCCGTCCCTTTAATGTTGTTATATGGAGACTCCACTGTACAAAATACGAAACTCTCTAAACTGTATATTATAAACTGGTACAGTCGAACCTTTCTATTACGGGCTCCCTTATAACGGTTTTCTCTCTGTACCGGTGGCTAAAAACGCTTCCCTCAAAAACTTTCTCGAATTGTTAACATAGAAATTTTTGTTCTCTATAACGGTTTTTCGTTATAACGGGGAAAATATGCTGATTTCAGAGGAACCGTTATAGAGAGGTTCGGCTGTAAAAATGTGCAAAGGAATTCCTGGCTGATATTCCCTTTGAATGGAGAAGGGAAAATAATCCTTTTAAAAGACAAAGTAAAAAGCAGAGAAATCCCGTACGCCCAATAAAAATTGGATTAAAAATCGTAATTTCTAATTTAAATCCCCATAAATCCGGGGTTGGAAGAGATTTGTAGAAGCGGATTCATTCGCGCCCCGCGTAAGGCGGAGGGTGGGAAATCAAGGGGGTGGAAATTAGGAGTGCCGGTAACTAAATTATAATTGATGGGAGGAAAAGGCGAGAGAAAGTAAGCGATGGGATTATTTTTTGAAGATGAAAGGAAAAGGATTTTTTTACGGAGGCTCATTCCATTTCGGCTGGAGAGACACAATAAAACGGGGAATAATTTATTAAGGCAATTTCCTACTTACGATTAGAAGAGGAGCGTGTGAGGGGCCATGACTGGGATATTAGGCCGCCTTTTGTGCATAATAAATAGTGGAGGCAAACCTGGAGCCTTTTTGGTCTGCTGTGGCCGGGTGAAGAGGAACACACGAACGTCGAGAATTCATTAAAGGCTTGGAAGGACGGGGAAAGTGAGGCCGAGAGAGACGGGAACAGATCCAATTTGGGTGAACATTATCGGAGAGACGCTGCTCGAGCGAGAGACGTCTCCTTAGCACGCCTTCAACCCTTTTTCCTCCGCTCTCTCGCTCCCTCTTTTAATCCCCTCACAATCTCACTTTCTCCCTCAGAACTTTCTCTTCTCCTTTTACTGTTACAGTCGGTTCTCTCCATAACGGGCCTCCCTATAACGGTTTTCGCAGTGCATGGTGTTCACAAATCCGCCGAGAGATTTACTACGATAAATTTACCAAGGAATGACGTCCGAAAAAATATGAATTAAAATACGAATTTAAATACTTGTTTTTCCTAATTATGAATACAAATTAATATTTCTGATATCTTAAAAATATAAATTCTAATTCCAATACAATTTTATTCGAATACTCAGACATATGAATACGTATTCAAATACTTTCGGAATATTTTTTAAAAATCTATTTGTGATGCAATCTGGGATAATTTGTAGCTTAAAATAAACGCGAAATCAATACACAAAATTATAAGTGGACTCCGCAACTCCGATTTGGCACAAAATCGATGCTTTTACGGACGAAATTGTTGTATTACTGCCAATTGAAAAAATTATTGTTACAATACCTTGATTTTGCTCAAAAAAACTTGCCCGTAGGCGGGAATTAGCAGCATAATGAAGTAATTTCAGAATATCAATAAATTATCGGAATGCAAATGTCAACTTTTGAATACGAATTTGAATTTCGAACGTATTTGTAATTATAAATTCGAATTAAAATATTTTTCTGACAAAAATATGGACACTAATTCCGATTAAAATACTGAAAAATATTAATCTAATTCCGATTTGAATTCCAATACGGATTCGGACGTCATACCTGGATTGGAATAGTGCTCTGTTGTGTTTCGCCTCGTCTCACAGAAGTCAGTCGTTACTTGTATCTTGAATAAAGGACATTCGTCTAGTAAATTGTCTTGGAAGACTTTACTTGTGCTCATAATATTTCATATTATTTGTTGGGTTGGGAGCCTGGAATATCTTGTGAGGGTTGTTTCTTGGTAAATGTATTCAAACTTTTACAACGTGTAGAAATATAAACTCTGAAGGATAAATGCTCATTCATGGAAGATGCATCTGGAAGCTGGAGAAATGCATTGATGGACAATTGATTTAGCATAAAATTGCTGGGGGAATATCACAGAATAATTCAGAGCATTCCAGAAAAATCCAGATTATTCAAGTATTTTTTAACCTCACACTACATATTTGTATTTTATTGTGAATGCTATTATTAGTATAATGTCTGCTGTTTTCTCTTGATTTGTTTTTATTTTACCTACTATTTTCCTATTTCTCATTATTTTTAGTAACCATTTGTTTTCCATTTCCTTTTTGACTGCATGCCTTCCAAATCTACCGGTGCTTGATTTTCCCTTTGGTGCTTTCACCCACCTTAATATCTTCCGTTTGCTTTCCTTCCCCTCCTCAGGATTCCCCTGGATTCATCTGCATATTTATTCTTTGATTTAGACGCTCCCACCCACGTTCGGCTCCCTCTTGGCCCTTTTGCCCCCTTGATTTATGGCGGATGCAAAATCAATTCCAATTTCTGTATTAGACTAAGTCGATAAAGGGGGAGATGCTCGTATTTCAGGCCTTTATGATTCCACACGACGTCCGAATATCTCTCCGCCCCATTATCTCTCTGCATATTCCTTCCCCTGACGTACAGTGGACTCTCCCTATACGGGCCCTCCCTATAGAGCACTTGCTCTATAACATCAGTGCTGAATCCCCCTACAGCTTTACCATGCAAAGTGCGCTCTCTATAAGAACACTCCCTATAAGAGGAGTTACTCTATAACTGCCGGGTATTTTCTTCCCTCCCTCACATTCCTCTCACTATAACAGCACTTTCTTCCTATCAGAGCATTAGCGCCCAAGTCAGGCCTCCCTTCAACATTCACTTTTTCTCTATAACAGCACCGGAACCCTATACCAGCACAATTTTTTTCGTTTCTCACTAAAATGTAAATATTTACGCCCAATTGTGTAAATATTGTTAGAATTTCGAAAATTATGGAAGTTAAGCCTGAAAATTTAATTAGTTAATATCAATATTTTTTAAACTAATTCTCTATACCAGCAGTTTGTTATAAGAGCACATTTTCTGGTGCAAATAGGTTTCTGTTATAGAGAAAGTTAACTGTATACGTACGGTCGAACCTCTCTATAACGGGATCCTTTACAATGGTTCTCTCTCTATACCGGTGGCTGAAAATGCTTCCATCAAAAACTTTCTCCAATTGGTAACATAGAAATGTTTGTTTTCTGCAGGGGTTTTTCGTTATAACGGGGAAAAATGCTGGTTTAGGGGGAACTGTTATAGAGAGGTTCCACTATGTATATAGCTATACTTATATTCACAACTCCGCTGTCCCGTAATTTCCTCGGCCCTCTGAAAAGCTTTCCCAGGAATTGCTTTAGTCCTTGGCGTATGACTTGGTACAGTGGAGTGTCTTTATAACAACTTTTCCATACAACAACATTATTTTTTCCGCCCTTCGTACATGTAAGCTACATATTTTATGTTCTATATATAACAACTTTTCTCTGTAACAATATGTTTCGCCCTTCCCTTCAGAGTTGTTATATAGAGACTCCGCAGGAAAATGACAATAACGAGCGATTGTATACAATGGATTCTCTCTATAACAACTCTATTTATAGCAACGTTTACTTTATAACAACTTTATTTTTCAGCCCTTTGTATATGTAGTGTACACATAGTGGATTCTCTCTATAGCAACTCTCCTTATAACAACTTTCCCCCTATAACAACTTTATTTTTCAGCCATTCGTATATATACATAGTAAATGTTCCCTATATAACAACTTTTCCATATAATAACCGTTTTTGTCCTGCCCTTCAGGGTTGTTATAGCGAGAGTCCACTTTGTGAAATGTTCCATATAACAAATTTTTCATATAACAACCATTTTTGCCCTTCCCTTCAGGTTTGTAATAGCGAGAGTCCACTTTATTAAATGTTCCATATAACAACCAGTTTTGCCCTTCCCTTCAGGGTTGTAATAGCGAGAGTCCACTGTAATAAGAAGTGGGAAAGCGCGCGGAGTCATAAACTTGAAATTCTTCCGCTGCTTTTCACATATTTCCCAATTTCCCAGGCTTTGATTATTGAAGGAAAGGGAAAACTAGTGAGAATATTTCCTGGCTTCCAAGTGTGAAAAATGGGCAGACTCACACCTGATTAGTGGATCATTATTGGGAAGGCGGAGAGGGCAAACGGGGGAAAGACAAGTTCTCAATTCCCATTATTTATTTCTTATCCGCAATTCTCTCTGCTCTCACATTCCCCTTTTTTATGCATTAAGACTTTCCCCCGACTTTTCTTGGTGCACTTTCTTAACTGGGAGAAAGTTTTGCTCCAAAAGAAAGTTTTTCCTCTCCCCGCCGACGAATTCCAAACTTTCTCCGGCGCACATCTAATCCCCCGCAGGCATTGTCCTCCCAGACGTGTCTCACACTTGCTTCAATCCAAAGACTTTCTCTTGCTGTCAGAATACGAATTGTTTTCTATCTTATTCGTTCTTTCTCCTCCAGTGTTTCTTTTGTCTTTCTATGCCAGTGTTTCTTTTTTGCTCCTTTTGGATGCTTTCTATGTCACGTTCCTGCCACTTTCTTCACATGCTTTCTCCTTTGTTTTTATTCTTGCTATTTCTGATTATGATTCCCATTATTATGATTGCTTTTTGTCATTTGGATTGTTTTCGGGCATTATTTCCCTGCTTTCTCCCTAGTTTTTTCTGGCATTTTCATCCTCTTTCAACCTTGTTATGTGTGATTTTGCTTGTCAATCTTGTGATGCATTTTCGCCTGTATTAGAGAATGGAAATTTTTATATTAACAATTGGAGAGCATTTTTGAGGGAACCAATTTATGCCAGCGTTATAAAGAGAAAACGGTTATAAGAGAGCCCGTTATAGAGAGGTTCGCCTATATTTTCTTGGATTCGATTTCTTTTGTCTGCTCCTCAATAGTCGACTCTCTCTATAAAATGGCTCAAGACTTTCGAGTATCAAGTTATGGAGAAAAACATGTCATGCGGGGGATACAAAATTAAAAAAACCGGTGTAAGGAGAGAAATATGCGAAGACCTGGCCTAAAACCGTTATAGAGAAGAAGGCTAAACAGCGGGGGATTTACAAGTGGTGCCAAAACCGTTATATAGAGACATGTATGCGAAGGCGTGGCCTAAAACCCTTATACGGAGAGGGGCTAATAGGTGGGGGATTCAAAACTTCCCTCGGATAGAGATAAACTGTAATAGAGAAAACTGTTATAGAGAGTAAATTTATCATAGCAAATCTCTCGGGCGAGTTTGTGAAGACCATTATTGTGCGAACATCGCTATAGGGGGCCCGTTATAGGGAGAGTCGACTGTGTTATCCGTTAGTGCTTTCCCTTGCTTTCACCTTGCTAGTTTTTCCTTTCTTTTGCCTTCCATTGAGCTTTTTCCTGCTTTCCCCTTCTTTTCACGAAAAAGAGCAAGCAAGAGAAAGTTCTTACGAGTTGTTTTTACTTTCTTTGTTGATCCATTGCCACAGTGGAGTCTCTATATAACAAGTCTCTTTATAACAAAATTTCTCCGTAACAACATTATTTTTCCAGCCTCTCGTACATGTAATGTACATATGTATTTAAATGTTCTATGTAATAACATTTCCCTACAACAATAATTTATGTCCTTCCCTTCAGAGTTGTTATATAGAGTTATATCTATGTTATATATATGTTATATATATGTTATATCTTGTATTGCCTTTTTCAATTGCTTTTCTCTTTTCTTCGCAAATGCTTTCTCTTTAGGTCCTACTGGCCGCCTTTCTATTGCCAAGCCATTTTCGTCTAAAGCTGTTTCCTTCCGGATGACCTACTAAGTTAATCCCACTTTCACCCTGGACTTAATCCTTTTTGAATCCTTCCTCAGCTCAGCCGGTGGCTTCAATTTTATTTCCATTTGAAAAAGCGCTAACGCCGGATAAGATCAATTTATTTCGGACTAACTTGAACTTTGCCCAAGGAAAAGGGACTCCCCAATGCAATTAGGAACAATCCCGTTGCAAAAGGCATACAAATATTATGGCATAGATATACAGTCGACTCTCCCTACATCGGCCCTCCCTATAAGGGCACTTACTCTATAACAGCAGTGCTGAATCCCCCTACAGCTCCGTGTAAAGTGCGCTCTCTATAAGAGCACTCCCTATAACAGGAGTTCCTCTATAACAGCCGGGTATTTTCTTCCCTCGCTCACATTCCTCTCACTATAACAGCACTTTCTTCCTATAAGAGCATTAGCGCCCCAGTCAGGCCTCTCTTCAACATTAACGTTTTCTCTGTAACAGCACCGGAACTCTATCCCAGCTCAATTTCTTTTTTTCTCACTAAAATGTAAATATTTACGCCCAATTGTGTAAATATTGCTAGAATTTGGAAAATTATGGAAGTTAAGCCTGAAAATTTAATTGATTAATATTAATATGTTTTAACTCATTCTCTGTACAACGAGTTGGTTATAAGAGCACATTTCATGGTGCAGATAGGGTGCTTTTATGGATAAAGTCGACTGTAAAATGATGGCCATACAGGCGGAGTCTGGGTAATCCGGAATGCGTGCCTATAAGCAATGGGATGGCTCGACCTTTGGAAATTTCCTCCACGCATTTAAACTGTGTATACGAAAGCGAGCCAGGAGCAAAACATGTTTTTGTTATTCCAGTAAAAAAGACTAAAAAGATACTATCCATCTCGTGATGTGAAAGGGAGCTCCGGAATATTCATCTTCATAAGAATAATGATAAGGTCCTCATAAAGAATTCAAAGGGAGTGTCTCTCGTCCAAGGGAAGGAAATTCGCTTTGGCGGAGTCAATTGGATTTATTATTCAAAATTTCTCTGGCTTTTATCCCCGGAATCAACTTTAGAGTCGCAGTCCACGTTCCGCGGGAAGGCGGGAAGAGCGGCCTTGGACGTAATTGTGTCGGGGATTCCCTTTGATTGACAGGGCCAAGTGACAGACGGATGATATAATATCCCTTCCCTTATATATACGCTTTCAAATTCCAGGATTCTGGCCGGAATCACGCGATGAATATTTTACGACAGTCACAATTCTGGGCTTCTTTCACTTTGGATCCTATTTTGTCCTTTGCAATTTTAATCCCCCTAAAAATGTATTTTTTTGGGGGGAGGAAAATATCTGAGAAGATGCTTTTGCGGACAATCCCATGCTTTTCTTAGGGCAGGATTTTCATGGAATAATTTCTTCTGGTTGAATTTATGAATCATGGAAAAGCCTTGATTATGATATGCAAAATATTATTTATGATATATGATTAAATATTTAAAATTTGTAAAAATGTCTTACCAAGTGTCTGTCCCCATATCAACCGCCCGTCCTCGCCCAAGCAAGCGCTTCGGGCGTCGAAGGGGTTCGTGAATTGGATGAAAGCGTAGCCTTTATGCATTGAGATTCCTGCAAAAACACAAACAAACAACAAACAAATTAGGATATCTAATTCAATTCTGATTTAGAATAAGAATAATACAGAATACGGACGAAAGTCAAAATGACAGCCAAGAGAACATGACAAAGATTACACATGGTGAATGTGCAAAAACTAAAACAGAACTAACTTGCTAGTGAAAGAATTATCCGTATTTATACTGAAAAGATTTGTATATAATTTACAAATATTTGGAGGATTCTTTTGGATAAACGCAATAAGGAACAAATTATTCCTTGTTACTAATAGGAAGAAATCGTTGTACATTTTAAGTGATTTTACCGAATAAAGGTTTCTTACCAATTGAAACACACATTCCATAGAGTACATTTACGCAGGAAATCGTAAGGTATTTTTCCATAAAGCATAAAGAGTGCACTGACAGTAATTCCTAACAAAAGAAGTCTGTTAAAGTATAGCGACAGTATAAGGAAATTGAAATAATGAAATTGCAATAGTCCTTTGATAAATACCTACAAAGTATATAATATCTTTGCACAAGCCATACTGTTTTTGTATTAATCCTGCTCGAAGGACCAAAATTTGAATGTTTTTGTATTGATCCTGCTCGAAGGACCAAAATTTGAATGTTTTTGTATTGATCCTGCTCGAAGGACCAAAAAAATAATCTAAAAAAATGTCAGACCCTTGAAACCTCCAAATATTTTTCGGCATATAAAATATTTGTGTACTAAAAATGAACTTTTTCTCCAGTTTCAATTTAATTTGTCCATTAATTTCTGAGGGTTTCTACGCAGTGTCATTTAAAACAAATCTAATTTCAAGTCGTCCCTAGAAACGGCGGGATATTTAAAGCTCAAAGATGTGGAGGTGGACTAAAGTGCATAATTATTGTTCAAATATACACGCATACGACAAGACTTTCTTGGTATGAATTAATACTACGCAAATGTGTGGATGTCAAAGGAATCTCCGCCGCCTCCTTCAATGAATGTCCTCTTTCATCTTGATGAGTATACAAAAACTTTTTATGTCATTTGGCTCAGAAGGAGCCTCCATTTGCACTTGTGCAAATGGAGGCGTGCCGGGTCTTTTCAAGTTGTTTTTTAAGTCAACTCGTAAGTCATTAATAATCTTCAGAGGTTGAGAAAAGAAATGATAAAAGACAGAAGAGGAAAGCAAAATGGGAAGACTAAACAAGTACAAAGTTGACAAAGATTAGGACCGAATCTCACAAAGAGAAAGAGCAGATCCGGGGAACTGAAAATAATGTCGAAAATGCACAAGATTAAAAACGGAACTGAGAATGAGAAAAAAAAACAGGAAATTCCGAGGAAGCTTCAGATCCAATAATTCTCGTTTCTCCTCTGCCGTGTGCCCATCGTGCCACTTAAGAACAAATTCCGCCTGAACACACGGACACTTCCAAGACAAAAATGATTTCCGTTCCCAGGAGATTCTTTCAATTCTCTTATATTTGTATTGGCGTCTACAGTGAAATCTCTATATAACAACTCTGAAGGGAAGAGCAAAAATTATTGTTACAGGGAAAAGTTGTTATATAGAACATTAAATATGCACATTACATGTACGAAGGGCGAAAAACATAATGTTGTTATAGAGAAATTTTGTTATAAAGAGACTTGTCATAGAGAGACTCCACTGTATTTCCCTTCCGTTTTAAGATCCAATTTGCATTAAGTCCAATTTCGTCAATCCTTGAACGCCCTGGCCTCTTCGTCATTTTCATACAGTCGACTCTCCCTATACCGGCCTTCCCTATAAGAGCACATACTCTATACCAGCCGTGCTAAATCCCCCCTACGGCTCCCATGTAAAGTGCGCTCTCTATAAGAGCACTCCCTATAACAGGAGTTCCTCTATAACAGCCGGGTATTTTCTTCCCTCGCTCACATTCCTCTCACTATAACAGCACTTTCTTCCTATAAGAGCATTAGCGCCCAAGTCAGGCCTCCCTTCAACATTAACGTTTTCTCTATAACAGCACCCCAACTCTATATCCGCACAATTTCTTTCTTTTCTCACTAAAACGTAATTATTGACGCCCAATTGTGCAAATATTGTTTGAATTTGGAAAATTATGAAAGTTAAGCCTGAAATAATCTTAATTATTATTATTAATTTTTAATTAATTGTCTATACCAGCATTTCATTATAAGAACGATTTGCTGGTACAGATGGGGTGCTGTTATAGAGAGAGTCGACAATATTTCGCTTCCAGGCGTGTGTCCACTTGACTTTTCTCTCTTTAACAAACTCCATTAAATCCTTGTCTTTACATTCTCGCCTCGACTCTTGTCGCATACAAAACTCGCGGGATTCTTTAAAAAATTGGATCTGCCTCCTGTAATTTGAAATTTGCCGCATCCGCAAGATGCTTTTCCGGAGGTAAAAAAATATAATATTCAGCCAGGCCCTTCGCATAGCGAGGATGTCTGGTCATGAATATAGCAATTAGCCGGGATCGGAGGACGCACCCCGGAGAATTTGCAGTTTTGAATTTTCCCGCCATAACACATGGCCTCCCTGGCACAATGGAAAAGGATGGGAAAATGGGGACAGAAAAAAAATAAGGAAAAAGTGGAGGAGAAACATCCCGATTTTTTTCTCTTGGTGAAAGGTGCATAAATAAAAAGTTGAGGAATTGCTGTCAAACTGTTTTTGATACGATTTTTGATACTATTTTTGATACGTTTTTTATCCTGCCATCGCTCAATCTGCTTTGAACGGCATTTTTTAATGTGGGAGCAAGTGAAAGATTGAAGAGGAAGGGCCAAACTGCTCTTTGTCTTCCCTCCCGCCGTGAGTGGCTGTGAGGGAAAGTGGGGAATAAAGAAGCAATTAAGGAAGGAATTAAATCCACATTTCATTACTTGACGCCTTTCGCCTCCAGAACCTCGCTCGCACCTCTTCGAACGCTACGCCCGCGTCTCATACCAAGGAGGCGGGAAAGAGTTATGAAGGGAATTATTTATTTTCTCTCCCATTTCTTCATCTCTCTTACATTCCTTTTACGCGCTTTTCTAGTACTTTTATCTCCCGAAATTTTCTTAATCTCTACTCTTCTTTCCGCTTTAGTACTTTCGTCCTTGTCTTGCCTTTTTTTGCATTACTTTCTCTTTTATTTGCTATCTATATTGTTTTACGTATTGCTTTCTCTTTATATTTTTCTCAATTGCTTTCTCTTTATATTTTTCTCAATTGCTTTCTCTTTATGTTTTTCACAATTGCTTTCTCTTTATATTTTTCTCAATTGCTTTCTCTTTATATTTTTCACAATTGCTTTCTCTTTATATTTTTCTCAATTGCTTTCTCTTTATATTTTTCTCAATTGCTTTCTCTTTATATTGTTCTCCATTGCTTTCCAATTGACTTGCTGAATCCTTGCTTGATTTTCTCCTTGTTTTTTTATAGTTTTTCCTTATTTTTCTAATTTCTCTCTCCGATTTTTCTCTATCTCCATGTTTCTTTCATTGTACAATATTTTCGTCTTTGTCTTCCTTTTGATTTATTGCTTTCACTTTAGATCTGCCTCTTTTACTTATTGCTTTTTCCTTTGCTTTCCAACTGGCTTGCTGAATCCTTGTGTGACTTGCTCCTTTTTAATGTTTTTCTTAATTTTCAGATTTCTGTCTTGTGTTAGTGATTTCCTGTTTTTCTTTGTGTTTTAGCGTGTTCTTTAAATTTTGCCTCTTTAAATTTTGCCCCTTTCAACTTTGCCTCTTCAAATTTCGCCTCTTTAAATTTTGCTTCTTTAAATTTTGTCTGTGTGAATTTTGCCTCGTTTTTAATTTTGCCCTTTTCTCTTGCTTTCTAGTTCTCCCGTTTACTTGTAATTGTGCATCTCTTCCTCTGTTGTGATTTGCTTGACACGAGACTTTCCTTTAATTAATTTTCTATTGCTATGACTGTGTTCCAGTTTTGTCTCTTTCTTTCCTTTTGCTGTCTTCCGTTCGCCTCTGCATTCAAAGTAACTGCCTTGAATTGGATAAAATTGAGATAGAGAAGGCCACGAGGGAGAGGGAGCAGAGAGGCTTCTGATAATTTACATCCGAAATTACTCATTCCCCGGGCTTTTTACTCGGAAGTGACTAGAAGGATGGAAGCAAGGACATCTTGAGAACATGGAGAGCAAAAGGTTTTTAGGGGGCAAAAGAGCTTTTTAATTCCTACTTTATTAGCCTTTTTACTACGTGTTCCCCTTTGATTTAATTCCGTCCCCGTCTCGACGTGCAAATAATATCTCTGAACATCTTGTCCTTCTCTATCCTGCCGTACAATCTGAAAATGAATGAAGGCACAACCCGGATTAAGTTCACCAGCCCTCATTTTTCCCTCCGGGAATTTTCCTCCACCGAACAAAAACTCCTCTGAAAGCTAGTGAATTCTTTCTGTTCCAACCTTCAGGGGATTTGTCCAATTCTGGACTTATTCCGGTTGAATCCTGTCGCGGCATATTGCCTGACACACATTTATTTCTCGGGTTTTATCTGGACACATATTTTTAATTAGAAGATTCCCCTTCGTATTCTTATCAGAGCCGTTTTTGTGGGAGAAGCACATTCTCTCCTTTTCTTCCTTTTCTTACGCATTGTCGTCGGGATTGGGATAAGAAAGAGTTTATTCTCCTGCAAAGTCCTCACACCCAATAATATTCATAATCCTTTTATTTTGGGGATTAGCCCAGTAGGAAGCGAGGCTTATCTGGAGTAATAACAATTGGCATTATCTCCAAGCGCAATTTGCCGGGAAAAAGCCGTTACTTGTCGACAGCATCTTTTACGAGCTTAAATAAGACGGAGATATGCATGCTCCTTGAAGGAATCTTTGGAGTGAAAGGGAGAATTTATTTGGGGGAGATAAAAGCTGCCCATAAATTCCAGCTTATCTCCGGGGAGATAAGGACCTTTATGTTTTAAATTATTCCCGAATCTCCTCTTTCCCCCGTCCAGCTTTCTCCCTTCTACTATTTCAAGGATAAATATTTTTTTGTTTCTACATTTTGTTTGGTTTAACTTTCTCCCTCTACCGTCCACTGTCCCTATAACGGGCCTCTCTATAACGGTTTTCGCACTATATAGCGGTCTTCCCATACCCGCCCCAGAGATTTGCTAGAATGATTTCACTCTCTATAATAGTTTTCCCTATCGGTTTTTCTCAATAACGGGGAAGTTTTGAATCCCCCGCCATACAGCCTCTCTCCCTATAACGGTTTTAGACCACGCCTTCGCATACTTCTCTCTCTACAGTGGAGTCTCTATATAACAACTCCGAAGGTAAGGGCGAAAAATATTGCTACAGAGAAAATTTGTTACACAGAACAAAAAATATGTAGCTTATGTGTACGAAGGGCGGAAAAAAAATGTTGATATATGGAAACGTTATAAAGATACTCTACTGTATACAGTCAATTCTCTCTATAATGGACCTCCTTATAATGGTTTTCGCACTATGACGGTGTTCACCAACCCGCCCGAGACCATTTCAATGCTAAAAGCTTCCTCTATAACGGTTATTTTACAACGGTTTTTTCGTTATAACGGGGAAGCTCTGAATCCTCGACCAAAACATGTTTTTTGCTATAACGGTTTTAGGCCACGCCCACACATGCTATACCGATTTTTGGGTAATTCCGAATCCCCCGCCATTAAAACCGCTTTTCAACGGTTTTATCTATACCAGTTACATATTCGTAATAGCGGTTTTTCTTGCTGCTTTTTGCTAAACCGGTATAGAGAGAATTGACTGTAACGATTTTTGCACCGGCTTTGAATCCCCCCTTTAGCCGTCTTCTCTATAACGGTTTTAGGCAGGGCCTTCGCATATTTTTCGGACTATACTGGCTTTTCTTTAATTTTGAATCCCCCGCCATAAAACATTTTTGTCCGTAACGATCTTGTATTTTCCCGTATAGGGGTTATTATCTATAAGGGTTCCGTTCAGGTGATTTTTATTTCACCGTTATAGAGAGAGAGACTACTGAACTTTCATTTTTCTCCCAAATTTCCTTCCGTCTGCATTTTCAGCGCAGAAATAGGCATTTGCTGTGTCAATGGAAATGATAAGATATTTTTTATACGGCAATTTTTTATCATTTGACCATTTCAATGTTTCATGCGGCGCAATAATTCTTGAGGTCCTCATTTTATGTTTAAATCTCCCGCTAAAATTCGGGCAAACTTGCAAGATTCAATCTTGAGCATGCGTCGTTTTTGGATGTTGTTCCAATTTTGGGGGGCAATTTATTCCTAGAAAAGTTTGTTTTTACAAAAAATGGTAATAAAACATATTTTTATCTCTCACTTTCTTTGCAAGTTTCACCTTCCATAAATATTTCTCTGGAAATGTTTTTTTTCTCTTCTATAAATATTTTTCTCCGGCAAGTTTTTTGCGAAGGAACAATATCTCAGTTTGACGTTTGACTTTTCCACCCAAAAATTATGCAACTAGCCAGAGTACCAGACAGAAATAAAAAATTCTTTGTACACAACTAACAATTTTCTCTGCATGAGGGCAAATCAAAGGAAGCATTTGAGTCAACTTTCTATTGAAAAGCGAAAATTGGTGGCCAAGAAAAAAAAATTCCTAGCAGAACCGAGAAAACTTGCTTGGTTTCTCCCCCGCAGTTTTCATTGAGAGCAAAGCCGGGGAAAACGGGATACCTTTCTCCTTGTTAATAATAATTACCATGCACAACACAGTCGGTACACAAAAGGGAACATTTATTCTCATTCACTGTCAAAACTTCCCCTCTTCAACTCTGGGAAATAAACTGGGGGAAAAAATGGGGAGAACACATACAAAAGGGAAAAGATGAAAGGGGAGGCTCCGACATGAGCTTCTCTTCCAATGCATATGCAATTCACGTTCTTCAGCATTTTTCCTGGAGGAACGGAAACAAACTGGCGTGTATTTCTGTTTCAATATACATGTGTACGTACGTATGAAAGCACGAGGAGAAATAACTATTCATGGGAAAGGATACCGCAGTAAAGAAACGGAGATAGAGGGAGAAACGAAGCAAAATCGGAGGGAGATAAATTAATGGAAAAAACTAAAGGACAAAATGCTCAGGAAAATGAGAAATTTCGAGACGAATTTTATGGAAAAGAGAAACTGAAGAAAAGGACGAGATTAAAAGGCACAGCTAACGAAATGCTGAAAAATCGGGGGAAAAAGGGAAAATTAGAGGAAAAGAAAATATTCAAAAAAAAGGTTGCAAAAAGGAAATTAAAAAAACATTAAAAAAGGTACAGTTCAAAAACAGAAAGATCTAAAAAAAGGTTCAAAATAAGAAAAAGTTTCGAAAAAGGAAGTTTCAAAACAGAAAGTTCAAATAAGGACAATTCAAAAAAGAGAAAATTCAAAAAAGAGGAAGTTCAAAAATAATAAAAAGATTCAAAAAAGAAAGTTCAAAAAAGGAAAATTCAAAAAAGAGAAAGTAAAAAAACTAAAAAAAGAGAAGGCTAAAAATACCAGAAAGTTCAAGTACAGGGAAAGGTAAAAAAACGAAAAATAAAAAAACAGAAAGTACGAGTAAAGGAGAAAGCGGAGAAAAAAAGTTAAAATAAAGTAAAAGTCCGAGAAAAAAAGAAAGCAAAGAAAAGGACAAGATGAAAATGGGACTGCTAGCGAAATCAAGCAAAATCGGAGAAGGAAAAGAGAACAAATTGCGGAAAAAGAGAACGATAAAAAAGAGAGAAAGTATGAGAAAGTTTGATAAAACAAGTTGAAAGAAAGTAAAACTTCAAGAAAAATAAAAAGCGAAGAAAAAGGCAAGATAAAAATAAGAAAAAGAGCTAAAATTACAGGAAAAGAGAAAGCGAAGAAAAGGCATGATAAAAATAAGAAAAAAGAGAAAACATTCCAGGAAAAAAAGCCAAGACAAATATAAAAACAAGTTAAAAATTGAAAAGAGAA
Organism: Disparrhopalites patrizii; assembly: GCA_034698585.1. Classification (NCBI taxonomy): domain Eukaryota; kingdom Metazoa; phylum Arthropoda; class Collembola; order Symphypleona; family Sminthuridae; genus Disparrhopalites; species Disparrhopalites patrizii. The sequence continues at coordinate 2,969 of JAQGBT010003682.1, read as the reverse complement.
AGTATGAGAAAGTACGAGAAAAAGAAAAAACGAAGGAAAAAGCAAAATAAAAATGAGTCAGCTAATAGTAACAGGAAATCCTATTCTGACCAATAGAAAAGGCAAAATAGAAAATTAAACCGATAGAGAGAGAGAGAGAGAGGGAGAAAGAGAGAGAGAGAAGCGGGAGTTTTTTAGGGCGACAAGAAAGAGTAGGTTGTGTGTCCAAAAAAAAGGAGGAATAATCCATTTGATATGCAAAATGTACTGCCTACACAAAATCAGTGAGGACGAGACATTTTGGAAAGATATAACATTGTGGAAATTGCTATATGGACGAAAAGAAAGGTTCGGTAGAATTGCAAGGAAAAAAGATTGAGAAAGGGAGTGAAAGGGAGAAGTGAGAAAATGGATATGCAGGACAAGGAATGGACAGAGCCAGGAATGGGAGAGAAAGGAATAAAGAAGTGCGAGGAAGGGGAAAAAAAGAGAATCTAATGAAAGCACTTGTATGGATGACTGATGGACGGAGCCATTGACATGGCCCCCACGCCATTACTTAGGAATACGATGCGCCCCCAACAAAGGCGGGAACACGTATGTATTATGAATACAAAAGAGAGAGAATGAGAGGGAGAGAAAAGCAGAGAGGGCTGATACCCGCAAAAAAATGGAGAAAGAGGAAGAAAGGAGGAGGGAAAAATGCGGGGAATGAAGCCTTTCTCATCCATCTTGCACCCGCCTTCATCATTATTATTACTTACGCCCATATTATTATTGACAAGTACAATTTCCCCCTGTATATATTCCATTATTATTCAACGCTCCACACATGTCCGTCTCCCCCAAACACTTTCATGCTCCTCTTTCCACGTAATTTTTCTTACTCCTTCGTCTCTCCGCTTTTGTTCCCAAGCAAGTGAACAAAGGGAGAAAAACATTCTTTCCTTCCTTCCCCCAAAAACTTTTACTTTCATCCTTTTTTTCTTGGCCAGAATAATAAACATTTGAGGCCAAAGTTTAGCCTCACCTTTATCAATTTTCCGAAGAACGTTCTCTATAACCAAAGATGTGCCTGCATATGAATTGTCCCCGTGGCTTGCCGTTGTATTTTCGGCAATGTATATTTCGGGAATATTTCGAGAACGTTTCGTGAATTTTTATCGGGAATGTCGGGGTTTAAAATAAAAGTTAAAAACGAAACCTCCAAGTTTAGTTTAAAAAATATTAATAATAATTAATTAAGATTATTTTCAAGCTAAACTTTGATAATTTTCCAAATTATAACAATATTTACACGATTGGGCGTAAATATTTATATTTTAATGAGAAAATAATAAAATTGTGCTGGTATAGAGTTCCCGTGCTGTTATAGAGAAAAATTTAATGTTGAAGGGAGGCCTGACTTGGGCGCTAATGCTCTTATAAGAAGGCATTCACTCATATTCACCAGGATTTTACAATTTAATTCACAACAATAATTTCATCCATTAATCCGATCATTTACACAACATCATCCTCTATACAGCGTCTGTCATCTGGAACATATTACACGGCGACAAGTAGCAGAGTAATTAAAATGGTAGAAATATACTTTTCAATAAAAGCAAGTACGTGCCCTGCGGGTAATTGACGGATTTTCCTTTTTATCTGTGAACTACTATAGAGAGACAGTTCTATAGTGGATACAGGTAGGAATATGAATGTATAGGTATACCTATACACATATGCATAACATACGTAGGTATACCTTCATATGCATAGGTCCATCCCATTTTAATTTCTCCCACGTGTGAGGAGGAATTTAATCAAACTTTAATCAAAACCCACAAGGCCCCTCATTTCCAGCGTCTGCCAACTTTTGTCAATTACGCCGCCACCCGGCCAATCATTCGTTCGGAGAGAGATAGAAAGGAAGGGAGAAAGAGAAGAAAGTCAGAGAGGTGGAAGAAGACTAAGAAAAAAAGGTTCCCTATTTTCACAAGGGGAAACGGGACCAAAAAGGGAAAAAATACAAATCTCCCAATTACTCCGGCGATCCATAATGAATTCAAGGCACGTTGTGACTTTATTGCGGCGTAAAGGGCCGGTGAAAGTGTCACGTGTGAGGGAGGAAATGCGTACATCCAGTCGGAGCCCTTTTTATGGCTTTCCCAGGGAAGAATGGAAGGAAAGGGAAGAGTCTGCGGCTTCCATGTAATTCCTTGCTAAAACTCGAATTTAATTAAGCTCTCTCAGCCCAGTTTTAGGGATTATATCACTCCGTTAATCTTAACCATCTCCTTCCATCTCATTTGAAGGGACGGCACAATCTTTGGAGGAAGTAGCAACAAAGACTTTCCGAGGATAAACAAGCCTGGACAAAGCTTGGGCATACAAAGGCCTACATTTTTTAGGGGTTTTCCTTCAAGCTTGTACAACAAACATGTTTGTCTTTCTTATTCTCTTTATCTTTCCCGTAGAAACAAAAAAAAGGTGTATTTCCCGGAGATTCCCTCCGGTTTGTTTGGAGCAGTTAATGTTTTGATGAGCTCCCACAATAAAAAAGAGTTCCGGGGCCGTTAATTTCGGGATTGTGGCTGTTGGGAAAACACAAAAGCTTTTTTTGGGGGGAAGGTTTCCTTCAACAGGGGGATTGGTCTTGGAAGGCTTTGGGAGGTATGGTGATTAGAAACGGGATAAGTCCAGAAGACGTAATGTCAGTTTTTGGGAGAATTTCCTTGCAGGTTATTTCAATTATATTAAATGTTATTCCAGTTCAATTCAATGTTATTTTAATTCAATTCAATTCTTCTCAATATTATTTCAATTCAATTCAATTCATTCTTCTCAATGTTATTTCAATTCAATTCAATTCATTCTTCTCAATGTTATTTCAATTCAATTCAATTCATTCTTCTCAATGTTATTTCAATTCAATTCAATTCATTCTTCTCAATGTTATTTCAATTCAATTCAATTCATTCTTCTCAATGTTATTTCAATTCAAT
>JAQGBT010003681.1:0-18819 GCA_034698585.1 Disparrhopalites patrizii | reverse complement strand
TCTCGGGGGGATCCCAGACTGCTGTTATAGTGCGAGTGCTTTTATAGAGAGGACTGTTATAGTGAGAGTCGACTGTATATAGGAATGGTCCAAAATGGCCGGAAACAGATTAAGTTGAAAGTGCTTTCATTTGCCAGGGTAGGGACACAAGATATGCATAAGATATGCTACATAGTGGGGTTTTCGCTAACGCGGGCAAAACCGGCGAAACTGACAAAAGAAGGTCCAAAATTCATCTTGCGCTCCCTGCCTCAACGAATTGATAGATTTTAGTGCAGTTTTCTTTTAAACATATATAGAGAAACCAAATCTCTAGGACCAATTTTCTCAGAATTTTGAAAATCACATTTTTGAACCTACTATGGTGGGAAATGTGAAATTAAAAATCGTTTTTTTCGAATTGTTGGCGGAAAAATTGGAAAACTCAAAATCCGAGAAACACCATTCTAGAGACGTCCATTACCTACAATTAAAAAAAAACGCGTCAAAATCTGTCCATCCATTGTGTCAGAATCGGCGAAATAGGTTTTTAAACCACCCATCTGTATAAGAATTTCAGTAATAGATAAACGGTCAAAAACGGATTGAGTTGAAAGTGGTTTAATTTGCATGGCCAGGGACCCCTAAGATGGCTGAATCGCAGGTTTTCGCCAAAGCGGGCTGAACCGGCACTGGCGAACATACAACGGAAAACCGTTTCGCCTCTCCTAACTCAACGGATTGGCCGATTTTGTTACAATTTGTCTTCAAGCACAGCGAAACAAAATATCTCGGATTATTTTTGTCACATTTTCAAAAATCGCATTTCGAATTGACATTGCCTTAATTTAAGGTAAGTTGAAATTTAACTTCAACTTCAATTGTTATAGTAAAGCTTATTTGAAGTTGAAGTTGATTCATCAATTAACTACAGAGGAGTCTCTCTATAACAAGTCTCTTTATAACAACAATTCTCTGTAACAGCATTATTTTTCCAGCCCTTCGTACATGTAAGGTGCATATTTAGTGTTCTATATATAACAACATTTGCCTATTTAACAATTTTTTTCCCCTTTCCTTCAGAATTGTTATATATATAGACTCCACCGTATACCATGCATCAATTTGAAATGGAAATGAAATGTTTAAGTTGATTTTTGCGGAAGGCCAGTATATACACGAAAGTATTCGTTAGCGCAATACAGCAAGCACGAGCTTTGCCAATATTTTTATGCAAGAATATACATACAAGCCGTTTAAAATACGCCCAAGCACCAACCAGTCTGAACATGTTATGGCAAAATAGAATACACGCTTTGTCAAAAACAATGCATTTACATATGTAATAAAGCTTTAATATGATACAACGCAATCTCGCTACAGTGAAGTCTCTCAATAACAAGTCTCTTTACAACAACTTTTCTATATAGCAACATTATTTTTTCCGTCCTTCGTACATATAAGGTGCATATTTAATGTTCTGTATAACAACTTTTCTCTGTAACAATATTTTTCGCTCTTTCCTTCAGAGTTGTTATATATAGAGACTCCACTGTATTACAACACTAAAGAATGGAGAAAAATATTGTGAAAGGAAAAAGTTATGTAGAACCTAAAATAAATGACTTATCTGTACGAAGAGCGGAAAAAATAATGTTGCTATAAAGAAACTTCTTAAAGAGAGGCCATTGGTTTTTCATTGAAGCATCTTCGAAAAACTTATTCCTTGCTCTAGTCACAAAATCTAAGCTTTCATATCCGGCGGTGTTGAATTGAGAATACGTACAATTTCCTGTAGAACATGTCTCAGATATCTCAGCTTCATTTTAAGCCAGATGCTGATGCTGTTGATATACTCCAAGAATCCAACAATCGTGCAGCATGCAGTTGAAATTAACCATATGTAGAAGAAGTCCGACAAACTGTCTTTGTTTGCCTCTTGCTGCTCACCTAGACTTGTCCTTCGCCTCACCGTCCGATAATTGGAGCCAGCTTCATTGAGAAAAACTCTCATATCTTCTCGAATGAATTCTTGTTCCTGTCGTTGTGTGCATTCCTCGTGATACTTCACTAGTCCCATGGCAGTTGCTGTCTGAAACAAGGATCCTACCTGTGGATGCTTATTACCAAAAATAAGAAAGAAAGAGAACATTCCATTGAGCTGCTCTTTCCCCCGATAACATTTAAGTGATGTACCGTCCTTCAGTAAGAATCCTGTCGCCAATGAGATCATAACATCTATGCTGTAATCGAAATCCGCGTAAAACATCCTTCGATTTGTAGCTAAGTATTCAAGGAATTCCGGGGACGCAAGGCTACCGCTCCAAAATTTGGTTGAATTACCGAACTGTTTCAACACATGCGCATCCTGAAATCCTTTCTGGTTGTGAAATAAGACTTCCAGGAGAACAGTACCTTGATCTGGAAGTGCTATATCATATTTTTTATGCAGAAGCTCCTTAAACGTCCCGATCGTTTTTGGAGGCGTCGGAACCACAAACACGCTTTCGATGAAGGTTGTGTAAGCAAAACCGATGAACATGCACACAACAGACCAGGCGAGGAATGTCACACGAAATTTCTGGACTGTCTTATTCCCATGCCATTGGGAGACAAGAGGGGCCAGGACGAGGAGGATGTACGACTTGCTATTGCATCCAAGTTTCAAAATTAGGGCCATCGATGCGACCGATGTGACGACGAGGACGCAGGTCGTCATATCGAACATTCCCACCAGAGAAAGAGCGTTGAAATTATGGTAGCCGTTTGTTCGATTTGTGATACAGTACATGAAAGTGAATTTGGAACTCGCCGCTAGAACCAGCGTGGATGTTCGAAGAATTTTCTGCCTTGGATCTATCATGCCCTTTACAACAATCACCATATTTGATGAATCTATCTTGCTTGCTATGGTGGCGTTCAAGCTTTGAATAATGCTTATGGTGAGTTTCTGGTACGCCGTGGCAGGATGTTGATGTGGATTTGTAAATTCGTGAAACTTCAAGCGCGATATGCGGTTGTTGTCTATCTTCATTTCGCTGTTGAAATTATATGCGTAAAATATGCCGTAACCATGGAAATTGAGTCTAGGACGATTCGACGAACATAATTCGGATATCCATTTACGGCGTTCCTCCAGTCGTAAGCAGATTCTTTCATTTTTGCTGCAGTAATGTTTTAAATAGACGACGCTTCGAACCCCTCCATGCTCGATGGAACATTTAACGAAAACCAGTCTGTTCGGTAGCATTCGCTTGAAGGGCATGTGCGGTTCTAACATTTCCGACGCAAATCTCGAATCAAAATTCAGATATACAAAGACGTCACGCATTAAATGTATGAAAATCCTAGGGTGATAAATTTTGAGGGGATACATTGCCACTGATTTGGCGTTGACGTAAATAATGATCATAAGGTTTAGGCTATGCTTGCTGACCTGATGCATTTGGACGTTCCATAGCACCTTGTATGTGATTGGTCGAACAAGCCTAAATGCTTCCTCTTGAAAGGATCCCAAGAGAAATCCTGATGGTATGTCAGCCCCGGCAAAATTTGGCAATGCAATTAATGTGTCTCGTATTTCGAAAATACCATCCTGAATTCTGACCTCGTTGTCTGACCATACAAAATCAACTTGTGCGGAAAGGTACATTACCGCCAGTATCAAATTAAATATTCCCATTTTCGGAAAAATCGCTTTTGGCTGGTTTTACAATGAACATTCAGTTGTATCGGCACTGTTATATGTAATGGCATGTTGATGACAACAGTGTGTGAGAACTGCTTTGTATGTTTGCAATCAGTAATGAAGTGCTATGGTATATGAAGCAGGCATTTGCCCTTTAATATGTATAAAATACATTATTTATTGAAGATGATTATTGAATGTGCTTTTCGTGTTTCCGACAGCATAACACAATTAAATAAATGGATGTCTTCCCTTGTTCGGATTAATGAATAGAAAATAACTTGCGTTTGGCATAAATGCATGTTCAATTACATATTTACTTGGGTATACCTATATAAGTACGTGTGTAATAGGGATTTAATGGATTGTGGCTGAAACTGAACTGAATATCTGAACCGTTGCTTTGTACAATAACAATAAGTGTCATATCAGCTAAAGTTTGTTGTATGTAATGTAGTTTAATATCTATTGTGTGATATAAAAAGCAATTAATTCATTATAAGCTGCAAATAAAAAAAGGATGCGACGTTTTAAATTATAGCTTCTGTTTTGTGGTAGGAAAACATCTGGAAATAATGAACACCAAAATTTGTATTTATTTTGCATTTACTAAATTTCTACTTCAATTTGTTGTCCCAGCCCATTGTGTGGAAGTGGATCTATCCGATCTAAGCGTTCTCGCGCCCATAGAAAGCATTTGCGTTGAGGAGCTGCAACTTGTGGTAGAATTGGAGCGAGTCATCCCACAAATTTTGCCAGCGGAGAAAGAGCTTGTTAACAGGTTTCGGCGTATTCACATGGTCAACTGTTATGCATGTAACTTTACTTTTAAAAATTACTTTATGCCACGTTTGAGCGCATTGCTTTCATTTTGGGGTTCAATTTAAAAATAAAATTTAGAATTTTGCTTAGTCGGTAAAGAGATTAAAGAGAAATAGTAGCAACAAAATTCCTAAATTTCCCCCAACAGAAACATACTATTTGTATATAGCTATTTAGATCACTTCCGGACGACAACGTCAAGATTAATTCCGGATTTTGTACACACTCGGGCCAGAACTAGAAATTTGTATGCTGAGGCCGTCCAAAATGTGACTCGAAATCCCATCGCCATCTATCAGCTCACGCAACGAATGAAGCTGCACTTTTTACAGCTCCTCGCTTGCTCATCCTTGCAGCAAATGAGCGAATTAGGTACGCCCACGCCGAACTATGTTATAGCAATTGCAAATTTCTGCGATATTTTTTAAGCATGCAACCGCAAATGTGAAATTCCTGTAACAGTTGTGCAAAAAAATTATTTTAAAATTTAACGAAACAAATACATATGTTTTATTAAGGTAGAAAAATTTGTATTAATCCTTTGAGATTGTAAATGTGCCTACATAACAAATTATTTTCAAATGGAAAAATTTCTTTCTCCAACTTGTATAGTCGTTGCTATGGCGCACATCGCCACACACAACATTGTGCATGAGGCTGACCTGTCCGACAGCTTCCTTTGCACGCTATGCCAGCAGCTAAGGCACGATGCAGAGGACGTAAGACAAGCATTTATCGGTGCCATAATTTTATGTACAATTAAAAAGTACAAAGAGCACCAAATATTAGTTGATCAAAGGATATAATTCTCAAAAATTTGTGTTGCCACACAGTCACATGCAAGAATTATGCTTAATAATTTTTGTTATAGCTAGCGAATGGAAAACTTTCGGCACTTCAAACCAACACAGCATTATCAGGGGAAGAATGCGTGCTTCTTGGACAGAAATCGTTAAGCCAAAAATTTTACCACGCTGCTTCCGGATTTTTCTTGGCAGCGCTACGGAGGACAACTACTTTGAATAATTATACAACAAAGAGTGTCCAAGATGCCTTGAAATATTCGATTGAAATGGGTTTGGTGAGAATAAATAGATACATTCGACTCTCTATAACGGTTGCCTTTAAATCAGCAAATTTTCCTCGTATAGCAAAAAACCGATATAGAGATCCAAAATGTGTATGTTAACAATTGGAGAAAGTTTTTAAAAGTAGCATCACCGTTATTCAGAGATAACCGTTATAAGGTATCCTGTTATAGAGCGAGTCGACTGCAGTGCCTTTTACCTTGTGTGAGAAAATTCGATTTAATTACTTTCATTTGATTCTGGGAGAATTTGGTATGTATGAGCTAGCTTGAAGAAGCACGCGCCCCTAATCAACGTTTTCGGGAATATAATCTTCGCAAGCACGCACAAGTACGGAGTCAGGATCAGCTGATACAGCTCTGCAAACAGGATAATCTGAAGGTGATTGAGCATAAAATTGTCTGGTTTAGCCAGGCATAAACATGGGCTATGTGTGGCAAATCCAACGTCGAAGTAATGGCCTGTAAATTTTGTAGAAGGCAAAATTTAACAGTTCGTACTACTGCTGGCTGGAAACAAAGGCGCATGCATACTGGCGAGTCAATCCCTTGCAAGTGGAGCTTATTGCCACGAATCCGGACTTGGTGCAAGTTCATCACGTCCTTGGACCAAAGGCAGTGCAGAACATTAAAAACCATTTGGCGGTGGTCATGATTAAAAAGTATGCCCATCGAAGTGATTCCGAACTTCGATTCAACGCAAGGGTGGTGTACTGCGAGGCGAAGGACTATGATTTGCTCACATTACGAAGGCTGACTAAGAGGCTGGAATTCATGACTGGACTAACCTCACCGCCCACCACTGCCTCTAGCCTCCATGCTCCCGGCTTTTTTAATGCGCCCAGTTCAAGTTATGTATGGAGTATTTTTCTCACGCGATTTTCATGAAAATTGTTTACTATACGTATTTTATATGCTATATCATTTACTAATGGCAGTGTTGAACGACGGTTTTAACGATTAACTGTTTCACATGCTTTCCAGATGTCCGACAGATTGACGAACTTTGCCGAAAAGGATGATATTATGGCTGAAGCTCACATCGTGGTTAGCTGTATATATTTGCATAATTTAAAAATCTAACCAGAATTTTCCCAACAAAATCGTGGTCATAATTCTGTAATTATCGGGCAGTTGGAAGCACCGGAAGTGGGAGGAGAATTCACGTTTCTGGACGCTGGAGTGGTTGTGACTCCAGATTTGGGTTCGGTTCTCTTTTGGTTCAGTTTGAAGCAGGATGGCTCACCCGATTTTTCCACGTGGTCTGGCCATTGTCCCAACTTAATAGGCAGAAGATGGGTTAGTTTTATTTTATATATAGCGCATATATGTACTGTAAAGATTTTTTATTTACTCGTTTCACTATGGTGACGCCGTTATTTACAGCAATATGAAGTTTCAGATGGAATTGATTATTAATAATTCCTGATTCATTTAATGTACTTTCAGTGGTCACCTTTGTAATGTTTTTGGTCTTTGCTTGCAAAATGATAATGCCTTGCTAATTTCTAACTGCAATCACTTCTTGTCTGACTCTCACTCAATAAACACAAGCTTTACTTTATCTCCGAAATTCTATTTTATCTGTTGTGGTTGCATTAAATTCCCATAGAATAAGCTAGTCCCAATTGTATTAAATTCCTGGAAGAGGAGAGGCTCCTCCTATACTCTTTAGGACCTTTTGGTCCTTCTAATTTTAATGTGTAAAGATTCTCATTGAGCCTGAAAGAAGAATCTTTACAGTACACGTGTGTGCATATACATACGTAAATGCTTACAGAGAAAACATTAATATCAATACGTTCTACAAACCACGTGAAATTTTATGCTAATTATTGACGAAATTTTCAGTCCATTTTCAAAGTGTTCGAATACAACAAGAACTTTCTGAGAAAAACCTGCGGGCTCAATTCCTCGGATCGATATAGGATTTTCTCCTGTCCGAAGAAGCTACGGAAGAAATGACCATTATATGTATTACATTACCTTGAATATTTAGCTTAAAATCAATTGTAAGTAAAATATAATACGCAATATTCAAAAAATGTGCTGTGTAAAAAGCGTAAAATATCTACGCAATAAATAATAAGAATTTAATAAAACTAATTACAGTCGACTCTCTATAAGAGCACCCTATAAAGCAGTAAATATTGCCCGTTACATATAGAGAAGAACCGTCATAGAAAACAGAAATTTCTATGTTAACAATTGGAGAAAGTTTTGTTGGGAAGCTTTTTTGCTGCTGTTATAAAGTGAGAACGTTTATAAGGGGGCCGTTATAGGGAGAGTCGACTGCGTATATTCTTGAATTTATTCACAAGTAATACGAATGATTGACTGTGACGCATTTGCAAATACAAATGGCTGGTTAGTGACGTACACAAAAATAACTTCTGTACACAGAAATATTAGTAAACGGATAAACATAGAGCAGACAAACAGTTGAAAATGTGTCGGAAATCATTGTTGACTCTATTTGCCACGTTAAATAGTATTCATGGAAACCATCTAGATAAGAATGGCCAAGTTCCGATTTGATCCAAAAATTTCAATTTGATTCGATTCAAATCCCGAATCGGATCGAAATTCGCAATTAGATCCGATTCATAATGCAAATGATTCTGTTCGATTCCAGCCATGGATTGAATCGTATGGTGAGTCGAACGATCCAAAAAATATATTATTGAGACGCATTTTGCTTCACTTGTCGAAAATTTTATGCATAGAATGAATTCTAATAATTTGCCATTTCAAACAAATGCAGGTAACCTTGATATAATATTTACCATTGATTTAAAATTGCTGGAACGTTTTGAAGCTCTGCTTCGGAAAAATATCCAAAAAATTTGTATTAAATAATGTATTGAATGAACTGAATTTCAGTTAAATTTTATGGTGCGGTTTACAGCTGCAATCGAATTATTTTATTCGATTCACGGTATCGTATCGAATTAAATTTTCATATATATGTGAATTGTATCGAATCGAATTGAATCGTCGCGATTCCTACATCTAGCTCCATATATTTCAGTACTCATAAAATGTACGTATCGGTAGCTCATAAACCAATTGTGGACGTACTAATATAATAGCAGAGACCTATGTGTATTTAAATTTCACTTCCTTATACGTTTATTGACCGATTGTATTGTTACACAGATCGTTGTGTTGTCATACCATCATGCGTTTTACGGCTTTTGAGCAACTTAAGTACTTCTTTCAAGAATATACGTATAAGAAATTTGCTAACGAAATAAAGGGATATGGTTACTGCGTGACCAATACAATAATGCAGTACGTTTATATTCATTTTTGAGAAAAATATGACAGGCATATTTACTGCTAAAAAATGTTTAGAAGCTTTTGGTGCTATTTCCTCCATATTGTTTTTCCTCCAATCCATTGCTCTAGTTCAGAGCTACGATTGGATCCATGAAAATCCGATAAACCTGTGGAGACTCACTCCCGTGGAATGGATTTGCCACGACGAATTTCTAATTGTGGCGGATTTGAAAAAGATTGTGAACAGCCTGAACTCTAACGACAAGCCAGAAGTTGAACGGTTGGCAAAAATCATGAACATTCCTCTAATTCATTTCCGAGATTGATTCCAATGCCATGCGTTGTGATTTATATAGATATATAAAACATTTCCAAGAGACAACTGCCAAGTTAATTCCGGGTTTACCGGAAAATCCGCTCGAAGACTTTGAATTGTATGCGGATGCAGTTCGTAATGTGACCCAGAACCCCATTGGCATCTTCCAGATGACGCAACGAGTGAATTTCCACATTCAGCACCTCCAAGTACATCTGGATGAGCAGAGCTCAATGGGTATACTTACATTTAAAATGAATAGTATCTAGATATTATCGCTTGTGAATGGATTATATGTATTATGACCAACTCCCTGTCGTCCCTAATTACTTCGGAAGCTGACTTGCTGATTTTGTGCTTAATTCCAAAATTGACTAACTGCTATACCGTTAAGCGCTCCGTATTCTTCCTGATTTTTCTGCTCTAACTCTCTTCCTGTGATAAATCCATCTTTTTGTCTGTGCTGATATATTTTTCTTTTATCCGACCATGTTTTATGTCTCTATTTTCTTTCAATGTTTAGTGCCTCTCTCAATCTCTGAAATTAAAGTCGAAATAAGTCAATTAGGTAGTCATTTTTCTAACTGGTAACTGCTTGTGACTTCATCAGAAATGACCAAATATTTCTTAAGCCATAGATATACGATATGTATGTACATTTGTCGTAAGGAAACTAAACTTATACAGTGGAGTCTCTGTATAACAACACGGAAGGAACGGGAAAAAATATGTTACTGGTAAATGTTGTTATACTGAACATTGAATATGTACGTTACCTACACGAAAGGCGGTAAAAATAAGGTGGTTACACACAAATGTTGCTAAACCGAGACTTATAGAGAGACTCCACTGTATACATATATGTATGCGTATATTTGCATGCATATATCCATATATTTGGGCACAATCTGTGCCAGTTTCAAAAGCAGGAGCCTCATTATATTTTTTTAAAAGCGTCTCGCAAATCCAGAGATGAAACGAATAGATTTCATCTTGACTTAAGCCAGTTTATGTATACAAATATTCAATGGCACTGTGTTGCTTATGATACTAGATTACTAATCCGATTATTCTTTCTCTTCTTTACATGACCAGCGATTAGATTAGCTTACTTGATAACCCACAACCCTCGGCATGAGTTGGATGTTTCTTTTGACTTCCTTATCAGTATCTGTCAGTGGATGTACCATGATCCGGAAGAAGTAATGTGGGATTAATACACTTTGTAACACAATATGCTTTGTAGGACATATGCAAACGAGGCTGAAAAGTTAATATGTAATAACATAACAGTTAGCACGTGGAAACATCTTGGGGCATCACACGAATGTGGAGTTGCGAGCAACGGACTGCATCGATCTTGGTGTAAGAGCCTTGGAAAAAGAATATTATTCCGCCGCCAAGGGATTCTTCATAGTAGCACTCCGAAATCAGCATGATGTACCAGCGTACAGAACTAAAAGGCTCGAGGAGTCTATCAAGTTGTGTGAAGAACTTGAACCGGTCAGTCCTTCATATTTGTCAGATTAACAAATTGATAGCAAAATATATACATTGTTTTAAATAAGTATGCATGTTAAGTTAAATAAGTTGTAATGCTGAATAAATTGTGCTTAAGGATGGAATTAGAGCCCCGAGATCCCCACCAGCAAAATTCCGAGAGGGTCTGCGCAAATTTGCTGTCGGACAAAATCGTGAACAACTTGTAAAGTTGTGTAAACACGACAATATTCAGGTATAAATTTTTATCCAATTCCATACAGCATAATTTTGCTGGAACAACCAGAAATATATTTAAAAACGTATAATGAATCACGTCCATATCAGTCTGTCCCTAGGCCCCATATTTATTTCAATATTACCGCCTATTGTACCACTTCGGGAAAAAATGGCATATTTAATATTAATTAATGAACCAACTGAATTAACGTTCAAACAAAATTTAACAACTATTGTTTGACTTCTTCCACATTTTTGTACTGAATCCAAAATTGCATGCATTTGAATTGAATCAAAAAGTGCATGCATTTGAATTGAATCAAAAATTGCATGCATTGGAATTAAATCAAAACTTTTACGCATTTGAATTGAATCAAAAACTTTACGCACTTGAATTGAATCAGAAACTTCATGCATTTGAATACAGTGAAGTCTCTTTTACAAAAGTCTCGTTATAAGGATATTATTTCTCCGTAACAACTTTTTTTTCCGCGCTTCGTGCATACAAGGTACATTTTTTATGTTCTATATAACAACTTTTCCCTGTAACAATATTTTTCGTTATTCCCTTCATCCCTGTTGTAGAGAGACTCCACTGTAGAATTAAAAATGTAAAGGCAATTGGGTATAAATGCTTTTAGGGATTTGAATTGAATCAAATAAAAAAATTTGGATTCAGAATCTACATCGTTGAAAGTGTTATTCCTGATTGTTATACACAGAAATCAGACATTAATAGCTCAACCTACTGCTGGCTGGAGACGAAGGTGCATCCATACTGGCGAATTAATCCACTGCACGTGGAGCTCATAGCTTTGGATCCAGATTTGGTTCAAATCCATAATTTCCTTGGGCCCAAGGTAATCCAGGAACTCCGATACGATTTCGGCGAGTTAATTCACGACCGTTATGACAAGCGTACCAAAACCAACCTCCAGCGCTACAAAAGGGTTGTATACATGAAAGCGAGGGATAAAAACTTAACGGCAGCACAAATTTTGGCAAAGAAATTGGAATTTATGACTGGACTGAATTCCACATCCACGGGTGGAACTGCTTCCATTATACACTCTCCGGGCTTCCTTAGTGATGTTTATTCAACCTACGTACGCGTTTTTATGCTGCCATTAGTCTAACATTTTCACAATATACCAAATTTTACGTAGCCTTCGTTATGTGGACAGTAGCGTATGTGGTACGAAATATTTGTTTTATGACCTTTATAAATTAAATTTCAGAGAACTGACAAGTTGGCGGATTTCGTGGCTTCGGACGATTTTGTGGCTGAAGCCAATATAGTGGTTAGTTTTTATTATTTTAATTGCTCCAGTAAACAAAGGCGATTGAGGGATGTACTTCGAAATTAAATTTGGGAACAGCTGGAAGGACCAGAAGTGGGAGGTGAATTCATGTTTTTGGACGCTGGAGTGGGTGGACACCCGGAAGTGGGCTCAGTTTTCTTTTGGTACAGTCTTAAACGGGATGGGTCACCGGATTTTCTCACGTGGCATGGATATTGTCCCAATTTGCTGGGGAGAAGCTGGTGTAAGTCTATTGACTACATGCAAAAGAAGCATTTTTGAATATACATATGTACATATATGTAAAATTATGTGTATATGCAGATCATGTATGTACTAATATAATACTCTCGTCTACAAATTATTATAGACGCCTACAAACTGTTTACATACACCGACAATTTCCTCAACAAACCCTGTGGACTCAAATTCATGGATCGATATAAAATTTTCCCCCTGCCTAAAAAGATCAAATCGAAGACGAGATAGTGATGTTCTTGTGAATTTGTTCGCTACAGAGGGCGCGTTGCTAAACTCAGTAAACTATATTTAAAAATCTTGCAGCTACATTGGAAACGCCCAGTAACTCCCATCTTAAGCACAATTACTGTTGTTGTTGAATTTGATCTAGCCCAAAAATGACTTTAGAAATCTAGACAAAAAATGAATTTAACACGCCGCCGGAACACATTAATTTACGTTATGAATAAACGATCATGTGAATTGAAAATGCTCGCTAATGTACTAATACATGTATAACGTATATGCAAAATAGCCTACATGTGCTCAGGTCATAAACGTTTAAAATTTGTTTGTTTCTATAGCTTTGCGTTACATCAAAAATACCGCTTATATCTGGTTTGCAAGTCAAATTTGTACCAACAACACGCTTACAAGTATATATGTTGAATGTAATTATCTACATATTACATAATAATATGTTTCCCACTTCCCTTTAGCGTTGTTATAGAAAGATTCCACTGTTCCGCTATGCAATCGACTCTCTCTATAACGGCACCCTATAAAGCAGCAAATTTTGCCCGTTATAGAAACGAAACGTTATAGAAAACAGATATTTCTATGTTAACAACTGGAGAAAGTCTCTCAGGGAAGTATTTTTTAGAGTGAGAACAGTTATAAGGGAGGCAGTTATACGAAAAGTCGACTGTATATGCTTTATAGAATTTTGATAATATAAAATGTATGCACAATATGTACCTACATTAAATAATCTGTCGCTCAGAAAACCATTGTGGACGTTCACAAACATATACGCCGTTAATTTGACTTTATGATGTACTTGAGAGTACATTCGATAAATTTTAGCAGCATATTTCCTCCGTTGTAGAGAAGAGACTATGTATGTTACTCAATGGAAAGATCCCTTGGAAACAAGCACTACAAACAATTGATTGTCCCAACAGACGTTACATAGCAAATATTCTACACTATATAGTTGAATGTTTGTTAATGGGAAGAATATTACAGAAATAATGGCTACCAGAAAATTTTGGGAACCCTCTGAAACTATTTTAGTCATCATTTGCTTCCTCCAAGCCATTGTTCTAGTTCAAAATTACAAATGGATCCATACCAACCCGGCCAATCTATGGAGACTCACGCCCGTGGAAGCCATTTGCGGAGACGAAATCTTACTTATGGCACAATTGAGAAAAACTGTGGACAGTGTTGACCTGAAGGACAAACCTTTTGTTGAGCGGTAATTATAAATTTGAATTCCGAGCTAATTTACTTGCGGAATTAAATTATGTAAATGTAAATTTAATGGTTAATAGATATGTACGTGTAAATTTTCCAAATATTTCTGATTTCTAAATTTAAATCCAATGAGGTTGTGCCTCCTTATATGCAGATACATACAAAATTTCGAGGCTACCACGGCCAAGTTAATTCAGGGATTATCTGCTGATCCGTCAGCGGATTGGGAATTGTTCGTGGGAGCCGTTCGTAATGTGACCGAGAATCCCATCGCCATTTTCCAGATGACACATCGAATGGCGTTCTACCTTGAGCACCTTCTATCACACCTGAATGAGCAAAGTTCTCTTGGTACGTTTGTATTTAAGGCGGAGGACATCTGAACGTTCGTTTTTTTTTTAAAATTCGGACATCTGAATATTCGTCGAATGTGCAAATTTTAAATCGTTTTTGCAACTAAGAATTTATGCAATAAATCGAAGACAATATTATACATCGATATGTATAATCTACTCAAGTAAGCTAAACACATTCATCTAGAATGAACACAAACCAGGCTAGTTTCAAAAGCAAATTTAAGTTCATTCTGCTTTCGTTGAAGGCATTATGCGAATGCCGGAAAATAATTTAATGATACAATTTAATCTAAACTGCATCTGGTAGATGTTCAGCGCTTCAATTACAGTGAAGTCTCTCTATAACAAGTCTCTTTGTAACAACATTTCTCTATAACAACTTTATTTTGTCCGCCCTTCGTACGTGTAAAGTACATATTTTATGTTCTACATAACAACTTCTCATGTAACAACATTTTTCGCTCGTCCCTTCAGGATTGTTATATAGAGACTCCAATGTAATCTGTTTCTCGCTTAAGAATATATTATACTAATCCATATTTTTTGACACAAAAAGTCATCGGCTTAGCTCAATTGGCCACCCACAACCTTGTGCATGAAGCGGATATATCCGTAGATTTCCTTGTCAGCATCTGTCAATCGCTATACCACGAGCCGGAGGATGTAATGATGGATTATTGAATTTTGTAACACAAGATACTGTATTGGATTTGGATACAAAATAGATTAAAAAAAGTAATATATGTATAATATATTAAATACCACAGCTTGCCCAGGGAAAAATCATGGGACATCAAACGAATGTGAAATTGCGCTCAATTGAATGCGTAGACCTTGCCACACGGGCCATGGAAAAGAAATATTATTCTGCCGCCAAGGGATTCTTTGAGGCGTCATTCCGAAGAAGTCATGAGCTAACATCATACAGAACTGACAGGCTAGAGCAATCTATTAAGTTGTGCCAAGAACTTGAAGAGGTGAGTCGTGGATAGCTGGTCTTCCAGGTCTTTCAAATTAATGCTAACATGAAAAATGCATTCTCATATGCCTAATACAATGACTAAAAAACAAAAAAGGAGCGAAGGAATGAGATAGAGCCTCCAACGGCAAGATTTCGAAATGAACTCCGCAAGTTTGCCGTCGAAAAGAATGAGGGACAACTTCTAAAGCTGTGTAAACGGGACAATTTTGTGGTAAAATCCACTATTTTTTCCTGCCTAGTTTAGGTTAATTTTGTCTATTTACTTTACGTGATTTTAACACAGTACATTGTGCAAACGCAAATCAGAATACAATACGCAAATAACGTAACTATGTTTACGTTGAAAAAATTTATTTCGTTACAAATACTTAAATTGCACGGTAAAATTTACGTACCGACACGCAGAAGGCCGACATTGATAGCTCAACTTACTGCTGGCTAGAAAGGAAGGTGCATCCGTACTGGCGAATTAACCCGCTGCAGGTGGAGCTCATAGCTTTGGAGCCGGATTTGGTACAAATCCATGGCATCCTTGGACCGAAGGCAATACAGGACCTCCGATACAATTTCGGCGAGGAAGTGTACGGCAATTATGAAAAGCGTACCCAAACGGGACTGCAGAAACTAAAAAGGGCTGTGTTCAGCGAACTTACGGATGCGAATGTAACAACGTTACAAATATTGACCAAGAATTTGGAATTCATGACCGGACTTGCCTCCAAATCAACGAGAACGACAGGTTCTTGCATACACTCGCCGGGATATTTTAGTACCGTTTATTCCTCATATGTACGGTTACAAATATTTTCTCTCATTATCGTAACATTTTTGCTATTAATTTGTACCATGCATTTTTCCTATAAATGTTTCTTATATATTTTTCCTATAAATTGCTATACATTTTCCCTATAAATTTTTCCTATAAATGTTTACTATATACACTTTTCCTGTAAATTTTTCCTATAAATGTTTACTATACATTTTTCCTATAAATTTTTCTTATATATTTTTCCTATACATTTTTCTTATATTTTCCTATAAATTGCTATACATTTTCCCTATACATTTTTCCTATAAATTTTTCTTATATATTTTTCCTATACATTTTTCTTATATATTTTTCCTATAAATTGCTATACATTTTCGCTATAAATTTTTCCTATAAATGCTTACTATATACATTTTTCCTGTAAATTTTTCCTATAAATGTTTACTATACATTTTTCCTATAAATTTTTACTATACATTTTTCCTTTAAATTTTTACTATACATTTTTCCTATAAATGTTTGCTATACATTTTTCCTATAAATGTTTACTACACATTTTTCCTATAAATTTTTCCTATAAATGTTTACTATACATTTTTCCTATAAATTTTTACTATAAATTTTTTCTATCAATTTTTGCTCTAAAATTTTGCTCTAAATTTTTCCTGTAAATTCCTATACATTTTCCCTATAAATTTTTCCTATACATTTTCATTATAAATTTTTTCTATAAATGTTCATTATAAATTGCTCCTATTCATTTTTGCTCTAAATTTTTCCTATAAATTGTTCCTGTAAATTTTTGCTCTAAATTTTTCCTATACATTGTTCCTATAATTTTTTTCTATAAATGTTTACCATAAATGTTTACTTTAAATTCTTCATATATAAATTTTTACTCTAAATTTTTACTATATTACTGTTTTTCTATAAATTTTTCCTATATACACAATTTTCCTACAAAATTGTTACTTTAAATTGTGCTGTAGATATGGAAGTATAAGTATGTATATAATTGAATCATTTCAATCTCGACACGTCAATAATTTGCGAAGTGATCACCGCGATTATTTCAACAATTTGCTTATTTTTAGTTTAATCCAAACATCGGAAACAATGCACAATTTTATTAGACGCAAGATTTAATCGAAATTAAGAAAGCTTACGAGCTAATTCATTTATAACATTTAAATCAGCTTCAATTCGAGTTGAGTAAAAAAGATGCGAATTTTTATTCTTATTCAAACCTGGTGTTACCTTTTTTGGAAATTCAAATACTGATTTTGATTGCTTAAATATCAATATAATTCAAACAAAAACAATTCATGTGCTCGATTTGCATGTGGAATCCAATATCCACCCTTGACGGGGATATGATTTAATTCTGCTTGTCAACCTCAATACATACATACGGTGTATGTATGTACATTATTTAATATTGGTTGTATCGTTGTATGTTCTTTATTGCAGAAAGATGACAGGCTGGCAAATTTTATAAATTCAGACGACTACTTAGCTGAAGCCAGCATTGTGGTTAGTTTTCGTTATCCTTAAAGCTGCATAAAAACCAAATTTGAAACTGATGACTGCAAAATTTTACATGTGCAGCTGGAAGCACCAGCGGAGGGAGGTGAATTCATGTTTTTGGACGCTGGAGTGGGTGGATATCCGGAAGTGGGCTCAATTTTCTTCTGGTACAGTCTCAAACGGGATGGGTCACCGGACTTTAGCACTTGGCATGGCTATTGTCCCAATTTGCTGGGGAGAAGCTGGTGTAAGTACTTCGACAGCATGCAAAAAGAACTGATAATAAGAATAAGATGTTATATACATATTTATAAAAAGTGTATACAAAGCGCATGTACAATATTCACCTATGAAATTTTTCAGTCGCATTCAAAGTGTTCACGTACACCGGGAATTTCCTCAGAAAACCCTGTGGACTCAAATCCACGGATCGACATCAAATTTTCACTCTGCCTAAGAAGATTAAGTTGAAGATGAAGACGTGATATTTGTAAAACAAATATTTTATTAGAGACGAGCATGCGGGATTTGCGGAAATCAGGTGTAAATTATATTTAAGAATGTCCTCAATTTATTGGATTGCAAATGTTTAAATATTTGTTCAAGCCTCCAAAGGCGACTCTCTCTATAACAGTCCCTTTTACAACAGTACTCTCGCTATAGCAGCAGGAAAAAGTGCTTTTCTCAAAAACTTTCTCCAATTGCTAACATAGAAATTTCTGTTTGCTATAACAGTTTTTCGCTAAAACAAGCGAAATTTGATGCTCTATAGGGTGCTATACATACTATATATTTAAGATTAAGTATCAAAACTGACTATCGTACATACGGATTCTATATGGCTTGGTTAGTTTTGTTACTTTTGTTCTTGTTAAAGAGCTCCGAATCGGTTGCGAGTGTTATTTGTTTTGATAATTCGACGACGATGTGTATGTGCGGTCATATACTTACATACAATGGAGTCTCTCGATAACACTACTCAAGAGACGAGGAAAAATATTGTTGCAGGAAAATGTTGTTATATAGAACATAAAATATGTACTTGACATGTACAAAAGGCGGAAAAATTAATGTTGTTATATAGAAACGTTGTTATAAAGACACTTTTGATGGAGAGACTCCACTGTACAGTCGACTCTCGCTATAACAGCACCCTGTGAAGCATCAAATTTTGCTTGTTATTGCGAAAAACTGCTATAGAGAACAGACATTTCTATGTTAACAAATGGAGAAAGTTTTTGAGGGGAGCATTTTTTGCTGCTGTTATAACGA
>JAQGBT010003680.1:0-18819 GCA_034698585.1 Disparrhopalites patrizii | reverse complement strand
AAGGTGCGGCGAATTTTCTGACGTTATTCAGAACATGCTGTTATAAGGGGTGCTGTTATGGAGAGACTCCACTGTACTACAATTCTTGTTGTGCTAGGGATTTTCAAACTTGCGGTTTGCCACACATGAGCCGACTGTAAATTAGCTGTAGTAGCAAGTAACAATAAGTAGAGCAGATTTGGAATGCGTAAGTCCTGACGTAAAAGGCGGTACAGTGGAATCTCCCTATAACAAGTCTGTTTATAGCAACTTTTCTCTATAACAACCTTATTTTTTCCGCCCTTCGTACATATAAGGTACATATTTTGTGTTCCATATAACGACTTTTCCCTGTAACAACATTTTTCGCTTGTCCCTTCACAGTTGTTATATGGAGACTCCACTGTAGTTCTCACCATTGAAATTAAAAGTTTTCGGATGAAGGGCGTAATTCACTTTTGATATTTTTGCGAGGGACAGAATTGAGTTTTGAGTCAAGTTTGAAAATTTCTTGGACCATGGAAAATGTGGGGGAAAGACAAGGAAATTACAATTAGAAAAGAAGAAAGAAAACATAATGCAGTGTAAACATCCCCATCAAACAAAGGTCCGTCGCTCCCCCCGGGCCCTCCCCAAAGCCATCATCTGTGAGTGTTTACTAAAAAGCTGTTAAAAAGAAACTTTTATGAGATGCAGTTCCACTTTTGGGCTGTCACGAACTTTCTCTCTTTCTGCTTTGGCACACTCAGCGTGTGCTTTTCCCTGGAACATTTCCTTATTTTGGGTCTTTTTTCAGGGGGGCTTCAACTACCTTTTCGACTTTGTTTTTCCTCTTCTTGGATATTTTCCCTGGGATTTAATCCTCACGGTGTTGCTTCGGGAATGCCTTTTAATCTTGCTTTCTCCATCCAGCAATATGTGTGTTCTTGGAATATTTACTTTATAGTTACTCTTGTGCATTCTACCGGCACTATTTTCATTAGAATTTATGTTTTCATTTATTTTGTTTTCCAATTTTTGCATATGTTTGAAAGGTTTTCTGTTTTTTTGCTCCTTTGATCTCACTTGTTTTGCTTGTTTTGGTAGTTTTTTTTACATTTTATTGCTTTCAGTTTATTGCTTTCAGGTTGTTTTTCACTTTTGCGGTTTTTTCAAAGCTTTTAGAATTTCTATATTTTTCCGAGCTTGAATATTTGTTTTCCACAGCTTTCTGAATTTCTGTTCTCCAAGGATTTTTGGAATGTATATTTTTCCATGTTTTCGTTTTTTAGTATGAACCTTTTTTGAAAATATCTACGTTTTCAAGCATGTTGGTATTTCTTTCCAGAATTGAAACTAATTCTTCAACTTATTTTCTTCGGTTAACATTTAATATTTGGTTTAAATGGTCAATTTTCATTAGGTCCACTTTCCCTGTATTTTCCTTACGTTCGTCCGCTTTTTCTTCGTTGTTTGACTTTATTATTATTCTTTTTTACGCTAACGCTATCTGCTTTCTGCCACCTTCGGATTCCCGTATTTATCTCTGCAGGTTTTGCTTTGTCCAAATTATATCTCTAGTTTTCACTTCCTCTAAATTATTTCTGTGGTTTTCACTTTCTCCTTAATATTTCGCTAGCTTTTAATCTCTCCTAATTATTTAGCTACATTAAACGTCTTCTTATTTATTTCACTAGTTATTACTTTCTTTTATTTATTTCTCAAGCTTTCACTTTCTTATTTTTGTTTTTGTATAGCTTTTGCTTTCTTCTTTTTGTTTTTGTATAGCTTTTGCTTTCTCTTATTTATGTTTCTATTTATTACTTTCTCTTAAATATTTCTCTAGCTTTTCTATACTCTCTCCTACATAACTCTGTGGCTTTTACTCTCTCCCTTCTGTTTTGTAGATTTGACTTTCTCTTATTTATTCCGCTAGATTTTACTTTCTCCCTTTTAATTGTCTGGCTTTTACTTTCTCCATTTTAATTCTCTGTCGTTTACATTTTCCTTTTTGTTCTTCTAGCTTTTGCTTTCTCTTATTTATATTGCTACTTATTACTTTCTCTTATTTATTTTGCTAGCTTTTACTTTCTACTTTTTAATTCTCTGGTCTTTATTTTCTCCTTTTTGGTTTTCTAGCTTTTACATTCGCTCATTTATTTTTCTGTTTATGGCCTGTTCTTATTTATTTCTCTATAAAGTTTTTACTTTATTTAA
The DNA here is from genome assembly GCA_034698585.1 of Disparrhopalites patrizii. Lineage (NCBI taxonomy): Eukaryota > Metazoa > Arthropoda > Collembola > Symphypleona > Sminthuridae > Disparrhopalites > Disparrhopalites patrizii. Next base: position 16,644 of record JAQGBT010003680.1, on the reverse strand, counting down.
AAACTTTCTCTCGTTTTACTTCGTTGCTTCATCAGCTTTTATTTTCTCATATTTCATATTTATTTGGTTAGCGGTTACTTTCTCCTTTTTAATTCTCTATAGCTTTTACTTTCTCTTTGTTTTTCTAGGTTTGTCTCTCATTTATTTTTCTGTTTATGGCTTGTTCGTATTTATTTCTCTAGTTTTTACTTTACCTTGAAACTTTCTCTCGTTTTACTTTCTCTTCGTTACATCGTTAGCTTTTACTTTCCTTTATTTATTTCTGCAGCTTTTGCTTTCTCCAATTTAATTTTCTGGTTTTTACTTTCTCCTATTTAATTTTTTAGCATTTACTATTCGGTTTTTCGGTTTTCTAGAATCTATTTTCTCTCTTTTTCTCGCTTTCATTTCTCTCGTTGTTGCTTTCTTTTTCCATTTCCCCTCGTTTTTACTGTTCCATGGTTACTTCTTTAGCTTTTACTTCCTCTTATTTGTTTCTCTAGTGTATACTTTCTCCTATACATTTCTATTGTTTTTACGCTCTTATTTCGGCTTTACTTTTTCTTCAGTACTTCTTTAGCCTTTACTTTCCTCTAGTGTTTTCCTGGTTTTTACTTTGTCTAATTTATTTTCTTGTACTTAATTGCTCCTAAGTATTAATTTTTGTCTCGCACATGTACTTTGTTCTAATAGATTCCCTTCTTCTCCATTGATTTCCTATTTTATCTGTAATCTTTTGGCCTTGACAATCTTTGTCTTTCTCTCGCCACATTTCAGCTGGACCTTCAGCTACGGCTCCGTACCATTCTCCCACACCCACATTTCCATAAACTTTCTCTTTCTCTCTCTCTCGTCCATCATCATAATTATTCAAACTCACTCGAGTTTCACTTTAAAACTATGTCCATGTAAAAGTTGTTGGTTGTTCCCCCCCCCCCAGAAAATGTTCGCCTCCTTGTCTCGCCCCTCCTCCGCCTCCTCCAAAAACTTTGGCCCTTCTCTCCGCCTCCACAAAAACCTTTTCCATGGCTTTCCAACAAGAAATAAAAATCTTGCGCCCCCAGAAATTTCTGCATTCCACATTGCTAATGTCGGCCCCTTTTGACCTAAATAATAATAAAGCCCAGCTGCTCAAGTCTCACAAGGAAGGGAAAGCGGGAGAGGAAATTCCTTTTGAAGTCCCACAAAAATATGTGTCCCTTTTTCTTTGGTAACTCAAAAATGTTTTTTTTCTGTGGGGAATTTCCTCTCCCTCTCAGCGCTTGTTAAGGTCCGCCTGTGTAAATACGACTAATGGAGGGAAAGGTCCTTTTTGAATATCTTTCTATCCCGCCCTTATCCCGAAATTTGTGCACTTGACAAGAGAAAGGAGGATGAAATCCACTCGACATACATGGCTTAATGAGGGGGGAAAACGAAGGAGGGAGAGGGACAGGAAGAGGGAAAGAGGGGGGAATTGAGGGGGAACAAGGAAAGGAAAGGTAAACATGACAATTAGTGAGGCACAACAGAAGGAAATGGGGAGAAGCTGGGGAGAAAAAGGAAATAGGAGCCAAGACGGTGGGAAAAAATAAACTTCCCGGCAAAGGCCAAAGGTTGACTTTGTTAATGGTCTGGCCTCAGAAGGCTGGCAGGTGTTGCCTTTGATGGAGTGAGGGCTATTATGCAGGGGAGAGACATTAAACTTTCCCCGTTATTCCATTTTTTGCATTGATTCTTACGGGGTCGAATTTTTTTCCGTTAGAAGCTATTATTGTCCTAGGTCTCCTTTCTTGTAATTGGAAGAAACACATGGTTTGGGTGATTTTGAGGTGTGAGTAATGAAGCAATTGTTATAATAATGCAATTCTCTTCGGTGTGGCTCGAGGCACAAGTGGCTAAATTTGGGGATGTCACGCGGGGGAATTGGTGGTTATTTCGTTTGGGGTATTTTTTGGTGGCTTTTGTCTGGGATTTGAAGTGTAAATTTTTAATTTAATTACGGAAAATGATATATTTCTGGTGGGCCTTAATATATCCTCATTCATTTTTTCCTGGTACATATTTGGTTTTACTTGTGAAACAAATTGTATTGCAAATACATTTTACATGTCTGCTGGCTGGTTGAATTATTTGTTTTGTTTTTAAAAATCATTTTGAAATTTGCATGGGAAATTTACGTGAGATGCGGACGGGAATGTCGGTGAGAAAATGTTTGTCGTGCATTATTATTAGAAATAATTTAGCTTGCTATATCGTATCAAGTTTGGATTTTATGTCCGTCGACAAATTTTCTCACTTTATTATTTTGTGTGCATAAATTTCTATGCAGCGTATTTACCGTATATACAGTCGACTCTCTCTATAACAGCACCCTTTCTGCACCAGCAATAGTGCACTTATAATAAACTGCTGGAATAGAGAATTAGTTAAAAAAAATATTAATATATATTAATTAATTAAGATTATTTTCAGGCTTAACTTTGATAATTTTCCAAATTCTAACAATATTTACAAAAGTGGGCGATAATATTTACATTTTAGTGAGAAAAGAATAGAATTGTGCTGGTATAGTGTTCCGGTGCTGTTATAGAGAAAACGTTAATGCTGAAGGAATACCTGACTTAGGCGCTAATGCTCTTATAAGAAGAAAGTGCTGTTATAGTAAGAGAAATGTGACCGAGGGAAGAAAATACCCTGCTGTTATGGAGTAACTGCTGTTATAGGGAGTGCTCTTATACAGAGCGCACTTTATAGTCGACTCTCGCTATAACAGCACCCTATAAAGCATCAAATTTTGCTTGTTATTGCTAAAAACTGTTATAGAGAACAGACATTTCTATGTTAACAAATAGAGAAAGTTTTTGAGGGGAGCATTTTTTGCTGCTGTTATAACGAGAGTACTGTTATACAGGGAACTGTTATAGAGAGAATCGACTGTACATGGTAAAGCTGTAGGGGGGATTCAGTACTACTGTGATAGAGTTAGTGCTCTTATAGGGAGGGCCTGTATAGGGAGAGTCGAGTGTAAACGTTTGCGTTGTGCGCATATGAAGTGGAGATATTTTTTGAAGCACGGATTTTATGGCATAAATTATTTTGTTTGGTACAATCTGAAATTAATGTCTGCTAAAAATTTCTACCGTGGACATTCTTTCTTTTTTTAATGCGACTTAGCTACAATCAATCAATCAATCAATGGTTTTATTCAGTCGATTTGGCATGGGCTTCAATATATTAATTATTTAGCTGGTATCTAAATGTAAGCTGCATAAATTTTGTAGCCTGGGCATTCCATCAATTTTGCATTTTGCACATTTTCCAATGCAACTTGAATACGCAAAATCAAAATTTTTCGTTACACAGAAATTAATTGATACTATTCTCGCAGCAATATACGCTCATAATTGTGGCGTCCAAATTTACTACATGTACAATATATCTTTGTAATGATTTCCCTGCAATTTTGCAAGATAAATACAAATTCGAAACAAATTGCGCTGTGTAAATATACCTTTTGCGCTAAATTGTTTTTTAGCGTCAAAATTTACATCGTTCTTATTCGCCAAATAAACTTTCTTTGGGCATACATTTACATCTGATGCACAAATAATCAAAATTTGCATCTGTAGATACAAATAACCAAAATTTTATTGCGTGAAAGATAAATTGCAATACAAAAAAAATGTTCAACAACGTTCACGTTATAGAATTACCTCTTGTTGTGTCTAAATATAAAAATGTCTCTAGTTTAGCAGCGCCAGTATTCTTCAAAAATGTCAAACAACTAATTATGCTTAGAAACTTTGTTGCTTCATGTGTTTTATGAAGTTCAGATTGATTATTGCTATATAAATTTACAGTTACAAAACGTTTCGCTAACAATAGCAAACATGTACAATCACGAAATAATCATTTGTTGCAGCAGAAACAAATTTTCCTAATAAAGATAGGTCGTAGTATAAATTCTGGTGCATAATCTATTGTATAAACACAATTATTTTAGGACCATTTAAGGAGATACAGAATCCACAAATTTCCTGGGAAAGTTCATCTCTCCAAATCTGCATTACAGCCCTGCATTCATGCCCACCTAAATTTCCCCAGCGAAATCCCAAGAACCATCCCAACAAAGGGACTTGTCAGGATTTCCCCGGGAAAATATAACATTATCACCAAGAATCCTATATACCATGGCCTTGGTTTACCGCCATAGCTTTGAAAAAAAAATTGACATCCTATAAACCTTCCAAGGCCAAGACGGTGTTTCTTGAACGCCCTTATGAAAACATGGATGGAAAGACGGTGAAGGGGAAAGCCCCCACGGAATTTGCCGGTCCCATAAATTTTCTATTATCTCCCATAACCAGAGCAACTTCCTTTCCCTGCCTCCATTTATGCCCCAATCCGGCATTGCATATGCTGGATAACCCAAAAAAAAATTTTTTGGAGATATAAAAAATAGCAACTTGCACTTTTCAATTTCTCTCCGCCATATCCTTCCACACCAACTCAATTCCCGGGAATTCCCCATCACCAAAGGTGCCAATATCCCCGAAAATGTATACCTAAAAAAACCTGAAACCACTTGCATTATCCGGGAACAAGACAATTTTTCATGTAAAAGAAAAAAGGTGGGGAAAGTATCTGCTAAATTCTTGGAAAAGGAAAAAAAAGGTGGCGCATCCGGGGAAATCACCGGTTAAACGAATATACTTTGGAGCAGAATTCAAGGAATCCGGGAAAGGACAAACTAATAAGGAGACAGCTTTATATGTATGCACAATACACATATAAGTACATACGTACAAAAATAGATACATATATTTTAGATAGAAATACAAAAACAGCAATGAAACAATTGGAGATCACATTTGTCCCGGGAAAGTTGAGGAGGAAGGGATAAAATGAGGAAAGTTGACACTCTGAGCTAACAAGCCAATCGATACTTTCCCCACTCAAGGTCTCCGAGAGGGGAAAAAAGGGGATGAGGTGAACAGGATGGAAGGACTTGGGCTGACAGAGCTTTCTCTCCGGTAACGAGACGAAGGAGGAAATACCAAGAATTGGGAAGGGGACAAGGAAATAATTCCCAGGAAGTGACAAAAACAACTCAGATGGATGATGGCAGTTGGGAAAGGTAAGGATAAAGGGGAGAAAGGGCAGGAGTAAGAAAATAGAAGTTGGACGCGAGAAAACATTGGAAGGGGAAAAGGAGGCGAAAAATAGAAAAGGAACGGGGAAAAAAAGGAAATGAGCGACGGAGAGAGAAAGCGATGCTTAAGCAAAGCAATAGATAAAATCAGGGAGGAAAACGGTGTAAACAATAAGGGGAAACAGGAGCGATACAAAGTGCAAAAATTAAAGGCAAAACGACGCAAGGAGAAAGATAAATAGAATACTAAAGACAGTTTGACACGAAAGAGAAAAATAGAGAATGAAAAGGAAAGAACGGAGGAGAAAATAAGAAGAATAAGAGTGAATGAGAAAGAGAGAGAGAGGAAGGTGGAATGAGACAAGAGTGGAACTATGGGAGGAGAGGGAAAATGGAGAGACAAAAAGGGCCGAGAAAGAGAAGAGAGAGGAGAGACAGAGAAAAGAGATGGATGAAAGAAGGGAGAAATAAGAGAAAGAAAGGGAGAAGAGAAAGAAGGGAAAGAAAAATGAAAGAGAAAATGGAAAGAGAAATCGGAGAGATAGAATGAAAATATAAATATCAAAGAGACAAGCACGGAACGAGAGAGAAAAATGAGAGGGGACGAGGTAGAGTGAGAATTAAGAAACAAGAAGGAAAAAGCATGGGAGGAGAGACAGAGCATCAAAAGGACAGACAGAAGAAACGAAGGGAATTAAACGGGGCCTGGGGGAAGCAAAAGAGGATATAGTAATGGCAGAGAGAAATAGAAAAGGGGGAGAAGAGAAAAAGGAGACAGAAATATGAGAGAATGGACAGATAAATAGCAGAGAAACATATGAAAGACTGCTTGGAGAAATAAAATATAGAAAAGAGAGACAAATATAAGGGAGACAGGAGACAAATTAGAAGATAAAAAGAGAAAGAAAAGAGCTAGAAATTAGAAGAAAGAAACCAGATAGCAATGGAGGAGAGAAGAAGATTAGAGACAAATGGGAGAGAGAAAGGAAAGAAAATTAGAAGAGAGAATTAGAGAAGAGAAATAGAAGAGAGAATGGAGAGAGAAAGAGGAGACAGAAGGGAGAGAAAAAGAGGAGAGAGAAATATAAGAGAGAAAGGAGAGCGAAATAGAAGAGAGAAAGGAGAGCGAAATAGAAGAGAAAAAGGAGAGCAAAATGGAAGAGAGAAAGGAAAGAAATAAACGAGAAACGAGAGAAGAAGAGGAGAGAGAAATAAAAGAGAAAATAGTGATGAATAGAAGAGGCAAAGGAGAGAGAAAGAGCAGAGAGAACTGGGATAGAGAATTAGAAGAGGCAAAGGATAGAAAGGGAGTAGAAAGAAATAGGAGAGAGGAGAGAAAAGGAAGAGAGACAAAGTGAAGGGACATAGGAGAGAGTCAGAAAAGAGAAAGAGGGGAACAAACCAATTAGGAAGGGAGAAATAGTAGAGAGATACGAGAGGGAAAGGGAGAGGAGAAATATATATGCGAGGAATAGGAGAGAGAACTAATGACAGGGAGAAATATATTATATATAAAACGGAGAAAGACAGAGACGCAAAAGGTGAGAACGGAAGTAGAGAGAGAAATAGGACAGAGACAAATCCAACGAAAAAGCGTATAAAGAGAAAAGGGCCCGTCAAAGAGCTAACGAGACAGAGAGAGAGACAAGACAGGAGCAAAACCTGAGCGAATGCATACGGCCAAATTGTATGGCCTAAAATACTGGAAAACCCTGGTCTCCACGGAAGGTAAAGTAAGGCAACAATAGCTTACAATTAGTTTCCACACAGCCGAAAGGAGAAAGGAGAAAGTGCCAAAGTATTGTGGCGGAAGACTTGAATGGGAGCCAAAGAGTTGCGGGGGAGAGAGCAAATAATGGGAGGGCAGTAATAAATGTGGCCCTAATGGCTTCCCTGTCACTGTTGAGACTCTTAACTTGTTGAGGGGAACCGCACACCGTTCCGTGCGGAAGCGGCTTCTTCGGCACTTTCGATCGATGGAATTAAAAATTTTCAATTACGCCCCATGCAACGTCCCGCAAATTTATGTGGCACCAAAATATTACGCTATGCCGATATCACTGCAATTACTTGCCGTATTCGTAATACATTTTGGGGCTAAAAATTTACGTATATCTCCTTTTAATTATAGATATTCATGCATAACCAGGATGAAGTTCATCATTTGCTCATCTCCAGGCGGCCTTAATGCCAAAAAATAATTATGTCCATAAATTCAAAAATTCACATATATTTGATTAAACGCTTAATTCGGGTAGTAATTTTTACAATTTAATATAAGCTTTTACTAAACTAAACAAAAAAATTTGTTTGGTCACATTTCCATGTTAAATTTAAATTCGTTTCAGAACGCAATTAATTAAAGTTTTCACGAATAGCTGATTCAATGGAGAAAGCTTGAAATAGTTTTAATTTAACACGGAATTAAACGAAACAACGTCAATTCTTTGCAAATTTTGAGCTGTACAATTTAATTTGAATATACTATATCAAATAAAGTGTGCATACACAAAGACTTAACCAAGAAATTTGTACATAAACAAAGCGATAACCAAAAAATTTGTGCATGCACACAACCTTAACCAAAAAATTTGTAGATTATTGGATTGCCGATATTATCGTTTTATAAATTAAGGCCACCAGGATGTGATCAAATTGTGTGTCTTGCTTTCCACGTAAGTATGTATTAGCTATAAATATTTATGTATATATAAATATGCCACCGTTTATAAAGACATGTAGGTACCATATGCCGTAACATTCATCGCAATGGGAAAAGATGTCCCCGACAAATTTTGGGTGAAAACAAACATTCCAATTCGCCACCAATAATATTTGCTTCTCAAAAAGAAAAACACAAACAAGTCCAACGCGTAGCAAGAAAAACAAACGCAGCCGGCGTCCTTTCCCAGACACATTGTTTGTACTGATAAATTATGTGGTGGTAAAAAAAAAAGAAATTTACAACCTCCATAGAAACATTTCCTCTAGAAATTTTGTCTACCAAATAAGATCGTTAAAGTTCTCAATTCTTCCCTAAGTTTTTATGAGATTTCAATAACAAAAATTCCTAACAAAAATCATCCATTTTCTCAACCTAAAACTCCCCGCAAAATCCAAAAAATTTACCAACTGGTAACTTCTACTGTCATTTGTAACGTATCCGCACCACGAAAAAGTTTGTTTGGGGAAATAATTTGCTAGGGGGAAAACTGGCTATATATTACCAATATATGAATCTATATATAGGCACATATAGAAAAGAAGCCTAAATCAAAGTACGTATCGGCGGTATATGTAGGGAGAAAGTAGTTGGTATTTATAGGAAATATGCCCTGGAAAAGTCTCTCATTACCGGAGAAACTTGATGAGTGTAAATTCTCCCCGAAGCTCCAAGGAAAGTTGGATTAGAAGTGCGTTGAGGGAATTCGCCCATCTCATCTGCCTGTTTTAATTGGAAATTTATATTCTCGCCATCTGCGTCTTGATCAAAGTCCATGTTATGGTCTGAGGATGGAAGCTATAGAGCTTGGCTGCATTATGCGAGTGATAAATAATCTATTTTCCCTCTTATTCTACAAGGTAGTTGTGATGGATATGTAAACATATCGGATTCATACTTTTATTTGGGAAGCTAACTGGAAATGTCCGGTCCTTTATGACTAGAATTACCTAAGCGATGGCGATTTTCAGATGTTGAAAAACGAGTGGAGTTTAATTATTTTGTGGCATTGAATAATATGAACATTTCTAGCAGATTCATTATCGAAATTCACGCTTTGTTTATTTCTATGATAAGTGTGGAATAAGAGAATATTCGTAGGTAGGATAGTGTAATTGGTTTTTGAATTTTGACCTTCCCGCGGAATCCTTTCTGAAGTGTAGTCAATTCGTGTGTGATTAGGCTGGGGATAATATAAGAAGCTTTCCTGGTAGTATTTTTATTAAGATTTAATATTATTGTGTGAAGGGATGGAATATTGCATTTTTCATTTCATTTATTTCCTTCTCTGTCGCTATTCTGGATTGATACCTTTTGTTACAATCTTCTGTCAATGAACTTTAGAAGCTGAAGAATTTTGGATGATGTCATTTCCTGGTTAAATGAACTCTATGGAATGGAATGTATGTGTAAATTGTATGTCAAAAACTTTTTGGCGGCAGGACTTCAATCGGCAATCGGCAACAACTTCCATCTTTTTTCTTTTGATGGACACTTTTCCTTATTGTCTTACGTAATATTCTACATCCTTCTTATTTTTGTACAATGGAATACAGAAAGTATGTGTAAACTACTGAGACAACGTGAAAGTAAGCATAGGAGTAAACTGGAAAGGAAATGTGGAGAAAAATGGAAATGAAATTAGAAGAAAATGGAAAATAAATTCAAAGAAAATGGACATGTTGTTCGGGGGAAAATGAAAATGAAATTCGGAGAAAAATGGAAAAGAAATTCTGATAAATATGTATGAACAAAAATAAAAGACGAAGGTACCGTAAAAGTAAAAATGGGAGAAAAATGTTAACTAAAATTGAGGAATATTGAAAATAAATTTTACGTAATGCGAAAATGGGACAAAAATGTATACCTACATAGAATGCAGGAAAGTATACGATAAATTAGAGCAAACCGGAAAAATATTAGAACCAGAGAAAATCAGAGAAAACGATAGCGACAGGCACTGAAAATTGTAAATGAAAAACAAAATTTACAGAAATGTAGAGAAAATTAAAGTGAAAGTCAGCCAAAAATGCAGAAAAAATCAAAGTGAAAGTCGGCCAAAAATGTAAATAAGAAATATGGAGAAAACTAAAGATAAAGTCGGCAAAAAGTATAAATGAAAAACGAAAAGAGAAAACTGAAGTGAAAGTCGGCAAAAATTATAAATGAAAAACGCAGAGAAAACGAAAGTGAAAGTCGGCAAAAATTATACATAAAAAACGCAGAGGAAATTGAACTGAAAGTCGGCAAAATTGTAAACGAAAAATGCAAAAAAAAAAATTAAGTAAACGTCGGCCAAAATTGCGAATGACAAATGTAGCGAAACATAAGATGCAAATGGAGAAAAATAAAATCATAGAAAAAATCCACAGATCGTTCTGAGAAAAGTTTAATTTTGTCGTATAGGAAAATAAACAAATCCAAATCAAACATTTTGGTGTAAATTGGACAAAAATATTAGAAGAAACCCAAAAGACAAATTCGAAGGAATGTGCAAACGCAACAAATATATACGGAATAGGACGGAGTGCTATAGCAGACGTTTTTGGGCGTATAACGTAAAGCCAGTTGAAATGCAAACTGATAATAAACAGGAAATTGAAAGCGAAAGAGACTTTGGTAGAAAATGCAACAAATACAACGGAAAAAAAAATAATAAGGGCGGAATTGAAAGCAACATAAAAAGAGAGATAACAAATGGTAGCCTCGAAACCCAAGTTGGATCCCGTGAATGAGAATTTGAGGTAAAAATAGCCTGAAGAAATCAGGAGGAGGAAACAAGTAATTTCGAAACAAAGATGAAAGTCCACAGGAATAACGTAAACAATGTCCGGAATGTACAAATAAAAAGGTGTTGAAACGAGTGCGTGAAATTCAATATTCCCCACTCAAATGCGTCAAAGAAATCATTAAAAAACGTGTTCCACATTTACGTCCTTATAACTTCCCCAATTTCCTCCGTTTGTGTATTTAATCGACTCGGAAAAATCGGATGATGTAAATATTTTGAGTAAATTTCCCCCTACAACTCTCAACCCTTTCCAGACTGTGCCTTCACGTCAGACGTCTATATCAGTGTATGCATACACTGTAGGATCAATTTCAGGCCCGGTGAGCTTGTTGAGAGTGAGAAAGTGCGATGTGGTCAAATTTCCGTATGTTCCCGCTTAAATGGTTATTGCATGTGCGTTGGGTGCAGTGTGTGATGGAGGAGAAAGAGACGATTTGGATTTTTTTATGGCCCTTTTCCCTCTACACTCCAAGCAATTGCTCCTTGTATAATACCAAGAAAAAAAAACGTATGTTCTTGGGGGCCCACCACTTGCCGTAAGATTACATGCTTCCTGCCATATGGTGTAATCTCACAAGGGGGAGGCGAGAATCGATGCAATATGCAATGACGAAGATGTCGTAAATTTTTTTATTCTTTCCCTCTGGGTATCAATTTTTTTTTACAGGGAAAGCTGCGGAAACTTTCTCTGCCAGGGAGAATTTGATACAATGTTGGGCAACGCAAGCTATTTGAGGCATGTATAGGTGATAGAGGAAAACACATAGGAAAAAGGAAGAAGGAGACGACGAGAAGAATAGGAGAAGAGAGGATTACGAAAACGTCATTAGAGGGAGAAGGGAAATCCAAAAACCCGTTAGAGAAGAAAATTGTAAAAATCTGTTTGAGAAAAAATAGTAAAAACCGAGTTTAGAGAGACACATTCGAGCGATAGACAAGCGATCAGAGAAAGTTGCAAAATGATTAAGTAAAAACGAGAAAAACGTTGAAACCAAGCCAGGAAACAACTTGTACGAAAAATAGCGAGCAAATATAAAATAAGGGGATTATAAAATAAAAAAGGAAGTTGTGGCGAGAGTCCCAATAAAAATTCGTGGAGAGAATGGGAAGAGAAAGTGGCTGAAATAATTAAATACAAGCAAAACCGGAGAGAAATCAAAAGCAAAGTTGTTGGCAGAAACAAATTTGAAAGTCGAGATAAATAAAAGAGAAAGTCGAAAGATATAAAAGAGAAAGTCGAGAGAAATCAAAGAAAAAGTCGACAAAAATCAAGGAGAAAGTCGAGAAAATTTAAAAAAAAGTCGAGAGAAATAAGAGAGAGTCGAGCAAAATAAAATTGAGAGTATTTGAGAGAAATAAAAGAGAAAGTCGAGAGAAATAACGACGAGAGTATTTGAGAGAAATAAAAGAGAAAGTCGAGAGAAATAACGACGAGAGTATTTGAGTAAAATAAAAGGGAAAGTCGAGAGAAAAGAAAACGTAGTTGAGAGAAATAAAAGAGAAAGTCGAGAGAAATAAAAGAAAACGTAGTTGGGAGAAATAAAAGAAAATTTAGAACGAAGTGAAAAAGAATGTAGAAAAAAATAAATCAAAGTCTAGAGAACTAAAAGCGAGAGTAGTTTAAAGAAATCACAGCGAAACTCGAGAGAAATAAAAGAGAAAGTCCAAAGTTATAAAACATTCGAGAGAAATATATGCGAGAGTGGTTACAATAAATAAAATAGAAAGTCGAATTAAGGGAAAGAAAGCCGGGAGAAACAATAAAGAAAGTCCAGAGTTGTAAGAAAAATCGAGAGAAATTAATACGAGGGTGGTGAAAATAAATAAAGTAGAAAGTCGAATTAAGGGAAAGAAAGCCGGGAGAAACAATAAAGAAAGTCCAGAGTTGTAAAAAAAATCGAGAGAAATTAATGCGAGGGTGGTGAAAATAAATAGAGTAGAAAGTCAAGAGAAATAAAAGAGAAACAAAATAGAAATCCGAAATAAATAAAAGAGAGACTGGTTCCGAGAAGCAAAATAGAAAGTGTCCTAGAGATAAAAATGAGAAAATGGAAGAACCAAATATATCAAAACTTAGTCAAAGCATCAAAATATATATTTGACAAGACATCAGCATAAAATAAAAGCAAAACCAGGGGAGATCCTTGGGAAAAAATTAATTAAATCCCCGCGAAAAAAGCTGAACGAAATCTTCCTTGCGAAAGCAAATCTTTCAGGAACGAAGACAATAGAAATTCAACTTGTCGAACAATTCAAAGGTAGGAACAACGAGGTGAAAACAAGGTAAAAGAAAAGTCACTAAAAGAAATAGAAGGCACAAAAAACGTGCAAAATTAGGACTTAAAACGAGAAATCCAAAAGTCCACATATGAAATCCAGCCCGGAAACTGCAAAAAAAAGTAACCTCCTAACAAATGCATGGTAGAACCTGGTTGGGAAAAAAGGGAGGAGTTGAAATAGAAAGTAATGTAGGAGAAAGTTGAGGATGAAAGGGGAGCAGTAGAGGATTATCGCAATTGCCATTTTATGGCACTTGGAGGTCTCCGGAGAAATATATGGACTACGGTGTGCCACCACCATTTTATTATTTTTTTCTCTCTCCCTTCAACGTCGAGATTTTTTTTATGCAGTATTAGTCTCATCTAATCTCCCCCGAAAAAAAAACGATAAGCGCCCCAACGTAATCATCCCCGATGAAATAAAACGGAGTCATTTACATAAGAATTTCCAAATAAACAACCATAAAAAAAGGGGATGGTGAAAAACAGGCCTTATGGAAAAACTCTTGCCCTATTTCCAACTCCCAAAAAAATGATGTTAGAATGTAGGACGCTGCAGAGAAAAATAGAAATTTCTTGGGGGGGGGGGAGGAAATTTGTTTTTTAGAATGCAAAAATGAAGGACTCACGGCCACGAAAATGACGGGCTCGAAGGACCTGTTGCAAAGCAGGGAGTTAAGTGTGAAATTGAAGACGGGATCCGATGAGTTGTTGATGGACTCATTGCAGAGCTGGTACGTTCCGGGCTCTTCTCCGGGATTGTAGGTATTCCCCAAACCCGCACCATTCGCGTCAAGGACGTCTCCTTCCGCCATCTTCTACTGTTGAAATCCTTAGCCTTTCCTTAGGAATTCCTGGGAAAAAGAAAATACGATTTAAAACTAAATGTAATTACCCACTTATAATTAACTATTTCTGCTTGACTTGTCAATTATGCCATAGATTATAATTACATGGGATTTTTTATGGGGAGTTTTAATGGGTATTATTAATCCCGACGCCATATAGACACTTATAGGCACGTCAAATCCCGCCAAAGTTTGGTCTTTATTACTGCAAATGACGCCACACGGGCGAAGAAGGTGGCTTCAAGTTAGTACAATTTTGTATGGTTGAAGCTTGGTTAATAGTGTTTAACGCGAATAAAAAACAATCTTCACATAGATAGATTTTCGTCTCAAAACGTATTTGTTTCAAATTGGACTTCCACAAATTTCTTATACATATGCAGACTAAAGCTAGCATTGTAAAGCACGAGTCCAGGAAAAACCAGAATGAATTTCAGGGGCAATTATCATGTTGGGCCTGAAAAATGCGAAATGGCTAAAACGGCAAATTCTTTGGGTAATTGTAAGGCAAATTGCCAAGGAAATTGGTAGCAACGCAAACTTGTAGGAGAATTGAAAGCAAATTTTCAGAGAAATTGGTATAAGCGCAAATTTTTAGGGAACGTTTAAGGAGAATATTCAAGGAAATTAGGCAAAACGCAAATTTTTAAGGCAATGAGTAAAACGCAAATTTTTAAGGGAAATTCAAGGCCAATAGTTAGCGAAATTGGCGAAACCCCAAATTTTCACATTTTTAAGAAATTATTAAAAAACGCAAATTGCCCGGGAAATGGCTTGGCAAATTTCCAAATTGCAAAAAACGCATTTAAATGGAAATTTTCAGGGGAAATAAGAAGAAATTTTACAGGGGCCAAGCGTGCATGGGATTTTGTTTTTCCTCGGATTTTTTTTTAGTTTTCAACTTGTGGCATTGAGCATTTGATGTCTTTTTTAAATTAAATAATTTGCTGATTTTTCATATAGATACAATCTAATATACCTATATCTGTAGATGAAATTTCACTTCACGAATCGTAATTTGTCACTTTTTAAAATTAAATTAATTCATTAATCGCATATTAAAATTTAAGATTAATGAACCAAAACAAATTTTTCCAGCTATTAGTTGTATCGCTTTGGAATTTTGTCTCCGCAGACATATGTAAGTATGCAAACCCATTTAGAGCATAAAACGCGAAGTTTGGAGGAGAAAAATTTATCAAATGAACCCTGTACATACCACGCCAAGAGGCTTTGCACATGACAAGCAAATATATAGACTTGCTTATTATATCCCTTGCTTAATTATAAGTTCGGATTATGAAATAGGCACAAAATTAGACGACCAAAATGAAGACGTGCCAACCCAAACACGTTGAAAGGCGGCCATCCACGTCCAGTCCATTGACCTTACTGAAACAGAGGAGTATGAGGCGAGAGATAATTATGACATTTACATAATTTCAATTTTGCCCAGCCAATTCAATTTTCTTTTGCGTAATTACACACACATACACTGAGGCTTTCTCTCCGCCTTTCTCTTTCCTTTTGTCTTTCCCTTTCTTTTTGTCGTTCTTCCTCTCATCTTGCTCCCTGACTACTTTCGAGTCCTCCTAATAAGCGTTATTAAAACACAGGCAAAAGATGAAAGTAAAAACCGGGAGGATCCACTGACTGTACTAAAACTATCCACCAAGTCTATTGCAAAGTGTATGGAAATAATCAGTTCATACCATCATTGCCAGCATGTGTAGGTGGATTTTCCCAATTTTTATTTCCACCATGAACCCACATTAGCACATCTCCTTGAAGATGCGGAGGAGCACAGGGAGGAGCTGTTGAATAAAAGATGGATGTGAGGGAGACCGACAGAGGACAGACGATGAGAAGGCGAGAGGGCACAAAAGGAGACGAGCTTGCTTTATTGCGAGGCTTTGTTAAAAATAGTGTTGGGGACGATCGTCACTCATTTTAGCCGTTCTTCCCTTTTTTCCCTTTCGCATTTTTCCTGTACTTTCTTATCCTTCTTGTCAGCCATCTACAGTGGACTCTCGCTAGAACAACCCTGAAGGGAGTAAGTTGCAAAAATGGTTGTTATATGGAACATTTAATATGTATACTACATATACGAAGGGCGGAAAAATAAAGTTGTTATAGGGAAAAAGTTGTTATAAGGAGAGTTGTTATAGAGAGAGTCCACTGTACTACAATATTTCCCTTATGGCTCGCTTTTTTGATGTTTCCCCATGTCCTCTCTTTAGCCGTTCTCTCTGTCTTTCTTAGCTATGCGCCTGTGTTTTTTCCAGGATTCTCTTTATTTTGCCATTCACTTTCTTTTTTACTTCTCGCATTATTTACCTGATCAGTTTGCCTTTTAATACATTTATTCCTTCGTCTATTCAGTCACATCGCCCACTGTTTCTTATTCGTTCTATCGTTTTTTGCGCATGTTTTTTGCACTCCTGGCTTCTCTTGCTCTTCTTTCATTTTCATTCTGTTTTCTTCTCTTTTTTTTTATTGATTTTTACTTTCAATCTCTCTCTGATTTTCACGTTTATTCTCTTTTTTTATTCCTTTCTGCTTTTCCCTTGCATTCTCTCTTATTGCCTGTTATTTTCGCTCTTATCATCTATTATTTTCTCTTTATTTGTAAATTTATTGTGTCTTTAATTTATTCGTTTGTCGTGTTTGATTTTCTCTCCTTTATTTTTTAAATTATTGCGTCTTATTTGCTATTTTACTTTCGCGTTGATCATCTCTTTTATTTTTTCGTTTATTTTCGTTTTGATCATCTCTTTGATTTTTTCGTTTATTTTCGTTTTGATCATCTCTTTTATTTTTTCGTTTATTTTCGTTTTGATCATCTCTTTTATTTTTTCGTTTATTTTCGTTTTGATCATCTCTTTTATTTT
>JAQGBT010003679.1:0-18821 GCA_034698585.1 Disparrhopalites patrizii | reverse complement strand
TTCAAAATTTGATTCGATTTAATTCAAATAGTTCAAAATTTGATTCGATTTAATTCAAATACTTCAAAATTTGATTCGATTCGAAACCGTGAATCGAATCAAATAATTCGATTCGAGACTTAAATCGGATCATAAAATTTTACTGAAATTCGATTCATGTGTTCCATTATTTAATACATTCTTGTATATTCTTCCGAAACAGAACAAAAGCTATCAAAATATTGGCCCAAATTTAAAACAACGGTAAAAATTATAATAAGTAACAAGGCTACTTGCATTTATTTGAAGTGGCAAACTATTAGACTCCATTATGTACATGCTTAAAATGTGAAAAAAGTGAAAAAATTGTGCCACAATAGATAATATATTTTTTGGATCGTCTGAATCATGATTGTATTCAACCCATGGGCTTGAATCGAACCGAATCGAGTCATTTGCATCATGAATTGGATCTTGAATTGCGAATTTCGATCCCATTCGGCTTTGAAACAAATCGAAATAAAAATGTCGTATCAAGTCGGATAGTTGCTATCCCTACTTGAGTGTATATTTATCCCTGGGTGCGTTTTATCGGGCCCATCCCATCCAACTTTTAAATTAATATGCCTATAATCGTGGCAGGCCGTGTGCATGTAGTAATAATAATCTAAAAGGTGGACGTGAATAGCAAAACAAGAGACTTTTTTCGGCTCCTCATCCCGCCTCTAGCATTTCCTTTCGTACATTCACTGCATGCTTGGGAATTATAGGTAGAGATAATCTATACATGCATATGTTATGTAAGTGGGTGTAAAAGATTTATTAAAATATTTATTATAATCTTTCCATGGTAAAATCTCCGGGAGCACCTCGACCATGTTTTTGTTCCGGGGGTATAATTTAGATATGACCAAGGAGAATTTTTAAAGCTGGTAGTAACCCTTCATGGAGGTTCATGTCATGGGAACATTGATTCTGTGGGTGTCAAAAATTCAGAAAAAAAAAACGTTTGTTTGTCCTTTGGATACGTCATGTAACCCCCACGGGGTACAGATTATTTTTTTTTTAAATCGGTGGGGCAGAAAGAGTTGAACAAGAAATTATGGTAAAAAGAAACAATCGGAAGGCTCTGGCTTGGTGTTGTCAAGGCGGTGGTTAGACCCGTAAAGGTAAAAAAAAAAAGGAGAAACAGTAATTAATATTCCAAGGCCATCCGTAGGAAAAAAAAAAGGAATCCATACAAGATTATGAGGAGGTAAAAGGTCTGGATGGAAATCCTATATACAACTTTTAAAAGAGAATCTAACATCTTTCTCCCTATGAAAAAACATGATGTCTTCAACGACTCATCCATGTTCCCCTTCTTGCCTTGTGTCACGAGCAATTATGCACCTGTCACACTGGGCAAAAGATAACCTCACCTTTCCCTCACCAATCTCCCCGCAAATCATATACTTCTTTTGGACTAACTACATTTTTTATTCATTCCAGCAACTCCTACATTGTACAATGTTTTATCAGAAATATGGGCTGAACGGTCAATATAAAGGATAAAAATTGGTGATTATATATATTATATTATATACTATATTAAATTATTATATTAATTATATACTTATATTAATATTAATTATATTAATATTAAATTATATACTATTATATTAATATACAAACGGGGATTCGACAGAACACAACACTTCAAATAAAAAGAGAAAGATGACAGAGAATGGCAAGGAGAGAGAATGAAAAAGGAGAAAAAAAGGAACCTTTATGTGCCTAATACAGTGGAGTCTCTATATAACAACTCTGAAGAGAAGGGCGAACAATATTGTTACAGAGAAAAGTTGTTATATAGAACAAAAAATATGTACTTAACATGTACGAAGGGCGGAAAAAATAATGTTGTTATATAGAAATGTTGTTATAAAGAGACTTGTTACAAAGAGACTCCACTGTACCTATAGTTTCTATAGAGAGTTATAGACAAAATTAACGACGACAGTACAGGAAAAGGGAACCTAAATGAAGCGGAAAACTAAAAGGAGAATTAAACGGAGAGAGAGAAAAAAGAAGAAAATCAATAGAAAAGGGAAAGATGAGAGAAAAGAGAGGAGAAAATTAAGTAAAGAAGAACGAGGAGATAGGCCAAAGTGAACGAGAGCGAAGATAGGGATGAGGGAGAAAAGAGACATGAAAGAGAGAGAGAAAATAGGCACATAAGAGAGATAGAAATAAGACATGAGAGAGAAAGGAGACATGGAAGAAAGAGAGAGAGAGAGAAAAGACATACAAGAGAGATACAAATAAGACATGAAAGAGAGAGAGAGGGAAAAGCGACTTGAAAAGTATAGAGAAGAGAGAAATAAGCGAAAAAGAGGTTAGAGATAGACGAAAGATGAAAACCATAGAGAAAGAGAGTGGAAATAGGGAAACGAAAAAAGAGAGATGAGAGAGAACGGAGAGAAATGAAAGGAGAGAGAGGAGAGAGAACGGAGAGAAACGAAAAGAGAGAGAGGAGAGAAACTGGGAGAGACGAAAGCGAAGGCGAGATAAGCGAGAGACGAACGAGAGAGAAAGAGACTAGAGAAAACAACGAGAGAAAGAAGAAAGAGGTTGGGAGAGACGAAAGCGAGAGACAGAGAGAGAGAAAAGACAGGTGAAAGAGAAAAAGAGTGCAGAGAGACGAAAGAGAGAAGCAAAAGAGCGAGAGAGAGAGAGGAAGCGAATTGAGAGAGTCAATAGCGAAGGCAAGGAAAGCGAGAGACGAAGTACAGAGAAAAGAGACGAGAAAGAGTACATGGAGGGAGACGAAAGAGGACGATAGTAGAGCGAGGCGAAAGGGAAAGAGAGATATGAAAGAGCACAAGAGTATAAAGATGAAAGAGGGAGACGAATGGAGAGAGAGAGTAAAGAGAAAAAAATAAAGAGAGGGAGGATCGGAAATTCGGAAAAGAATGGAAAAAGATAAACAAAACACCTGCGTGAAAGAGAAAAAAGTGAAAAGGAGGAAGAAGGAAGGAATAACAGAGCCAAGATTTGAGAAAAAAGAGAAGACAAAGAGGGAAAGAGAAGAAATAGTAAAGATTTCAGTGATAAAGGAGGAGATATGATGAAAAATAAAATGAAGGAAAAGCATCTTATCATGCTTAATTAGTTCCGTACCCATATATTGGATCTAATAGAAAATGTAGTTGGTCTAAAAAAGGATCTAAAATGGGATATAAAACGGATCGCATTACCAAAGTATGGACGTCTCCATGCATACATTTACCTATAGGCACGTACATACATATTAATGTATAACTTCATGTGTTCATGTTGCACATAACGTGCCCCAAGACCTTTTTATCAAACCTTCTCATCTTCCTACGTGCTTCCATTAAATGCTTTTCAACAATTAATTTGTTTTTTTTTTATTGCTTGTGTCTATGTGATTAACAATTATCCCATTCTCTCTCATCATCCATTATTCTCCCAATCAATCTCCAATCTTTCATACGTCTAATAAGTAATCATCTATTGAGTCTCCCATGTTAAATCTGGATGCCTCTGAGTAATTACATTAGTCTGAGATTCCCTCTCAAAGACGAACTGCCATGAGATTTCCCAATTAGCATTTTGAACACTTGAAGCCATCCATTTTTTTTTCATTCCGTATACATATGCATATTATGTATACATATATAAAAACGTGCTTGAGCAGGATCTTCACCTCTCTTGTCTCCCTTTTGCCATCTGAATTTGATCAGGGCTGTTTTGTAAGGAGAGACTATAATCCCTCTAACTACTTCCCATTACGGATCCATAAA
Source organism: Disparrhopalites patrizii (assembly GCA_034698585.1). NCBI lineage: Eukaryota > Metazoa > Arthropoda > Collembola > Symphypleona > Sminthuridae > Disparrhopalites > Disparrhopalites patrizii. The sequence goes on along the minus strand of JAQGBT010003679.1, from coordinate 15,033 downwards.
AAAAACTAATCAGATTAATTCACAAATCAAATCAGATTATATAAAAAAAATCCCTGCGTATTTGCTGTTATGAATACATCGTAAAGACATTTTTTTTTATTAAAAGGCAGGGAGTATGGAGGTGTAAAAAAAAAATATTACTCTCCTTACAATGGAGTGATATGTGGATATGATTTGGTGGAGCAATAACAATGATTTCAATCTGTCCCATCCCAACCCTTTTGGGCAAGCTACGGCTACAGCTTTAAATAATTTAAGTGAGTCACGATAAAAATAAAGGGGTAAAAGGAAGTTTTGAGGATGACAATAAACTATAGGAAGATTTTTTTTTTGTCCTTTTTATTTCACGGGGGTGTGGATATAGTGTGGAAGAGCAATGTTTCGTGGAATATTCTCCATTTAAGGCGGAGATAGCCCCAGAATTTATTTTACGGCCATACAAAATTGGGATATTTGTGTAATGATGTCCTTTTCCTCATTTTAATCCGTCTGAGTGACATTTATCAAGATTTTTGATGGTCACTTTTCTCTTTATGACCCTTGGGGTAATATATCTGGGTAGAAATGGACGTTAAAGAGAGAATTATTTGTACTATTTCTTTACAGCACTTTTATTCCGCCCAGCACTTGACTCCTTTCTTATTTTGTAATTTTGTAATACAAAGTTCCTGAAAATGTTCATGTTACTGTTGGAAATCAAGAAATATTATGTTTTTCTTCCTTCCTAGTTTTATTGGAATGGAGATTGAAAATAATTTTGAAAACTCCCGTTGTAACTTTAAACTGCTGCAATGTCTCTTGTTCCAGACATGCTTTGATTTGTGTTTCATGTGAGACCAACAAAGTGTCTTGATTTACTTAAATCAAGTCAATAAAATAACGGATATTTTTTTCAATCTTTGTCCAATATGATAAGCAGTCAAAAACAAATTTTATTCGAATTTTATAGACATTTTTTATTGAGAAAGGCTTCTGATGAATCTTTTCGCTGGGAAAATATGTGTTCCCACAAATGAGGTCGTTTTTATCCACAAAAAATTATAGATTTCAATTAATTTTAAATATTTAAAATGTTTAGATCTAAAATTAATTTAGTTTTTAAAGATTAAATTCTTAATTTTTGTTAATAAACTTTCAAAAGCCGCAAACAGTAGAAAAGGTGATTAATAAATAATATAATAAATACAAAGATCATATGACTTTGCCACATTTTTCATTCCGTATTGAGGTAACTTTTTCAGTTCAAATGTACTGATTTAATTGGACTTAATTGAAATTAGTTTCTAAATGCTAAAAATATATTCTGTCAACTGTCACTCAATACTTCCATTGTCATATCTTACTAAATTTCGATTGTAGATGTGCATATGATTCCCTTAATATTGTAACAAGCGGCGTCAAAATCCGGCAATGAAGCCGTAGCATTTAAATAAAATTAGAAATTCAGCTAATAATAAATTGCAATTGCATCCCTGCAAAAAAATTGTAATTTTATCAAGGAATGACATCGGAAAAAATATGAATTAAAATTGGAATTAAAATACGTGTTTTTCGTAATTATGAATTCGAATTTAAATTTTGGATATCTAAATTATAAATTCTAATTCCAATACAATTTTATTCAAATAATCAGACATATGAATACGTATTCAAATACTTTTCGAATAGTTTTTAAGTAATCTAAGTTTAAGTACTTATTAAATAGTCTGACAAAATTATGGGTACTAATTCCAATTAAAATACTGAAAAATATGAATATAATTCCGATTTGAATTCGAATACCGATTCCGATGTCATACCTTGAATTTTATAATAATCAAGTCAAATGGAAAACCATACATCCATTTGCATTTGCTTGAATTGCCTATTGGGGACCTTGCACATTGTTGAAAGGAACGAAAATAGTGATTTCCCAGTATTACATGTTTGGTGTTATTTAATCGCCAACTTTTAACTACAATTGTTTTTGGACCAGTTAAGGGTGAACAATGACCCAGCGGCAGGCAAATATTTATGCCTTTTCCATGTCATTATTATGACCATAATAAAATGAATACAAATAGAAAAGAAAGGATCATCTCTTCGAGTTGACATTGAAATAAAAGTCAAGAGCGAGTAAAACAAATAAAAAAATAGCTAAAAATACTTTTAAAAAAACAGAAAAGTAATTTCACTTCCTCTCACTCCCGCCTGTTCAATTTGACTTCTCCAACAGCACTTTCTTGGCGTGGGAATTCCAATTTCCCCCCAAAATCAAGGGGAAAAGTTGGGAGATTCACAAGAAATAGTTCATGGACATTCCTTCACTTTCCAATAAAGCGTCCTTAAAACCGTGAAATCACCCTCATTTACCCCATGCCCAGACAAAATTATGTTTTTTTTTCTTGTTGGATGAGAAAAAAAAAGTTTGGTAGTAAAAGAAAGTCTTAAATGTCAGAAAAAAAGTGGGAAAGAGAAGGAAAAAAAAACTTTTACCACTGTTTTATATGGAGACTTCCCAACGTGAGTAATGGGGAGTTGCTGAAGAGGAAATTATTTACGCGGTATTACGCAGGTGGCTTCGTGGTCATTACAAAGTAAAAGAAGGGAGCTTTGGTGCAGGTAAAATAATGATTATTATTATTACCATTCACACACACACAAACTTTTCTTCAACGACTTTTTTTTTTCTGAAAGATTTTTTTTTCACGTGTGGCACCACTCATTACAACAAGAACATTTCCTTTTTCAGAGTATTCGTACACTGGAAACAGCAGCGGAGTTCCATTCCTCTTGTCTATTCTTATTACTAATGACGCCTTTACTGGCTTCTTAATGGGACATAAAAACCGACAAATTTATGAATCGTAATGGTAGAAAGAATATTCTGTGTGGCGCATGGGTGCTGTTGGATACTTGACGAAAAAGTTTGGATTTTTTAAATGTGTTATCCTTCTTTTAAATTCCCTCTTTCTCTCTTACTTTCTATTTGTGATTTTCTCTCTCAACTTACGTAATGATATATTACATGCATACTACATATATAAATATCTGCTCTCTCTATGTACTATTTTTCTTTCATTTCTTTCTTATTCTCAGAATTTTTCTTTCCTTCTGCTTTCTCCACATTTTTCTTTTCTCTTCCTTTTCTCCTGCGTTTTTCCTCCATTTTTCTTTCCTTCTGATTTTTCTACATTTTACTCTTTCTTCTCCAGTTTTCTCTTTCCCCCTTTCATCTTATTTTTCCTCTCCTGTTTATCTTCACTTATTCTCTTTTCTCCTTTTTCTTCTTCACTTTTTCTCTTTTCTATTTTTTTTCTTCTCTATAATTCGTTCTTCTTCTTTCTTTTCTTCTCTAATTCTCTTTTCTCCTTTTTTCTTCTCTAATTCCCTTTCCGTTTCTTCTTCTTTTCTTCTTCACTTTTCTCCTTTCCCCTTTCTTCTTCTTTTTCTTCTCCTGTTCTCCTCTTTTCTTCTCAAATTCTCATGCCTTCTTTCTTTTCTTCTCCATTTCTGTTAGCGTTTCCTTTCTTCTGGGTTTCTTTTGATTTTTTTAATTGTTTTCCCATTTTTGTTCCCCTATTTTTTATTGTATTTTTCTCCTTATTGTTGATACTCCTAATTTGTTTCCCCTGCTTTTCCACTCAGGACTTTAATCCCTTGTTCACTTTTCCTTTCGTTTTATTTCTCATTTATTTTTATTTTCTCCTCATTTCCTGTTTGTAATTTGTTCTTATCCGTTTCTAATTTTCTTCTGCTTTTCGAACCTCCAGCTCGATTTTTATTTTCTAAATTTGCATTTCTTTTTCTTTTTATATGTACTCTTGCCTCTTTTAAGTTTATTTTCTTCTCAATTTCCTGTTCTCCATTTCTTTACTTCGGCTTTTCTCTTTATGTATTTTGTTGTCTCCTTTTCGTTTCTTCGTCTTTGCCTTTTATTTTGTTATCTCATTTTCTAGCTTCTTCCATCTGTTTCTGTTTTAATTTTTTTCTCTGTATGTATTTTTCTACTCCTTTTGTTATGCTTACCCCTCTGATTTTTAATTTGTTATTCTTCTCCTTTTTTCTTTGTCTCATTTTCCTATTGTTAGTTTCCTAATTTGCCTTCTCTTTCTCTCGCTCTCTCTTGTTTCTAATCTGTACTTTGTATTTCCTTCACCTTGATCTTTCCTTGCCACTCTTTACGTCTTTTTTTTCATAATTTCTATCCCTGTATATCGTCTAAATTTTTCTCTGTTTTTATTTCGTTTGTTGTATCTACTTCTTCTCTTTACTTTTTCCCTTTCTCTCTCTCCGTTTTTCATGTTCTTCTTTGTCTGGGTTTATCTCCCGAATTTTCTCTTATTGTTTAAGCATCCCCCAATTTGTTATAGTTCTCTTTCTCTGGTCTTCACCCCATATATTTATGTATTCATTCTCCCGCTTTGCGCATAAGTCTCCGCGATCCTTCTATACCTTTCTCCTCAACAAATTCTCATCTTCTCCATCCTTCCTTTTCACCAGTAGAGAATTTTTATGTCCCAACTTGGTTTTTTATGAGGAAAGAAGTTGGTTGTAAAAACACAAGTTTGGAACCAACCATGTCCTCTCATTTGTTAAGTACATCATTTGTTAAACCTACCTGGCTCCATCATAAAGCAGATCTATCCACGGATATCTCTTGTTGAAAAATGCAATCTTACATTATGTACACACATAGGTATGTACCATACGGTTATATACTTGAAAAAATGTTTTTTAACCTGTGCAAAAAAAAAACCTTTTTATGCATTTTTTATGACAGAGAGACTGTACATATCAGTCTTGTCCAACTACCTGAGAACATTTACTAACCACGATAAAACATTTCCTTCCCGTTTAGTTAGGCTCCAACCAAGTTGAATAAAGATTTTCAGACAAAATATTTTCTTAAATGTTAGTTCCTATCTCACCCTGAAGGCATGAAAATGCGGTATCAAAAAGAAGGCTCTTTGGGTAGGAAATGGCAATTTCATGTCAACTTAAATTGCACACCTTCTTTTCCCCTTGACTTTGTGTGTGTCTGTTTGGATTTTATTAATTCCTTTTAGCTGCCGGGAGCTGGTGATTTCCATTATCCCACAGATTACAAGGAAAAGCTCGATCTTGAACAAACAGAATGATGTTTGGATATTTTTTTTTTGTACAAAAAGGTTGGGCCAAGTTTTTTATGGTACATTTTTTTTGGCGCTACCAAAAGGATTGGTCGGTGAATGTCAAACCCCCGCATCACCTCCGGCCTACAAGAAGGAAGGGAAATCAAAGGAAATATCAAAAAGGCTTTTGTTAGGTATACAAAGAACTCATAAGAAGATCTTGGATGGTAAAGGGGCAAGTTGCTACAAAAAAAAAATCCCAAAGGAAACACCGTCCAAGGTGAGAATTAAAGCAAAAAGAGCCAGACATTTTGCTAAGCGTATATTTAATGGGATAAATCTGACAGGCGTCATTGCCTAAATGGGCAAATAAAATACATGGCAAACGTGGCTCTAATTATGAAAGGGCTTGGTAGGATTTTTTTCTCCCTGGATTTGGACCCCAAATAATCCTACTTTATTGGGAAGTGACAGGAAGGATGAAACGGGTTTTATGGATTTCCACACCTGTCCAATACAGAGAAATGTGACAAATAAATTACAACAAAAGATTGTTCACAAAATGCGGAGGGAAAAGAGGTTAGGAAATGATCAGAAAAAAAAAAATCTCGGACAGTTGTGAAAAAAAGTAACTGCCAATCAACGGGGATTAATGAGTTTGATTGTATTTTTTTTCTTGTCCTAACCACCTCTCAGCGGGTCTACCAGAGAATAATAAATTTAAAGGGGCAAAAGAGATCTTTGGTGCTGATACGTGGACAGAAATGGTGAGGACCATGGACAGAACAAAAGGTTGGTTTCATACCAAAAAAGGATATCAGAGAGTATATATGAGAAAAATTCAGGGGATGGTATTTTACTTGCTCAGAAACTTTTTCTGCAGTCGTTAATTGCTCCTGTTAATGGGCCCACTTTAATTGATGGGGACTTTATTTTCTCAATGTACTTACTCCGGCCAAGATTTTTCCCTGTGAAAGATTGTATGAAGTTGAAATTATGTACTCGTATGGATATTCCAGCATTTTTCCAGGAGACGCTGGAGAGACAAGAAAATAGCTGTTTAAATGCTAAATAATGAGGTTAAGGGCTCTATATTGACCCGGCTAACGGAGATCAAAATATTAAATGAGGACAAGTAATAAATGTAGGTATTAAATGAAAATCTGTGCTTAAAATTGGGTATATTTGCTTTGTCAGTTGGTAATTACTGATGGATTTTGACCGCAGCACCCGAGAGTCTTTTCAAAACGTCTTAAAATGGCGGCTTCCCATATGAAGGCAATATAAAGGCCATATGAAGGCATATATAAGCAATGAAGGTGAAGAACTGCACTAACTTTTAAAAAATTGGAAAATGGAGTCAAAATGTTTTTTGATGGTGAAGATGGATGGCAAATGGCCATGGAGAGCGGAGAGTACAGAGGAATCTCTCTATAACAACACTGAAGGGAAGGGAAGAAATATTGTTGCTGAGAAATGCTGTTATATGGAACATTAAATATGTGCTTTACATGTACGAAGGGCGGAAAAAATAATATTGTTATATAGAAATGTTGTTATAAAGAGACTTGTTATAGGGAGACTCCACTGTAAACGTTCGGAAGAGGAATATATTTTTTCAGGGCGAGGGAATGCAAAATATTTTGTTTGACTGCAATAAATATTACCTATATACATATTTGAATACATACGACAATATGCATACCTATATCTATATATACATATACATATTTGCATTTTTTTACCATGTCATCGTCATACATTGTCATATACAACATATTCAAATTCTTGGAGCAACTGCATGTCAAATACAAATTTTGTGCAGTACATACGTGAATAGGTATTATCGAGACGATAGTTCTTGCAAACTTGAGCACTAAAACTAGTCATGGGTATAGTGATTATAACGTCAGCCTTTTTGGTAAATATGCATTTGAGGTTAAAAATTTGGCAACATAACAATGTCGCTGTCGGATTTCCGTGCTGTCTTTTCAATGAAGCGCTTGAAACAATGAAGCGCAATGAAACAATTGCATGTAGGTAATAGGTATACTCTGAAATTTCCTAAAATCCGTACAAAATTTCTTCTCTAAAGAGTTCGCTATGTATTGCCTTGGTTAATGTTTAACGATTTAGTGACAGAATATGAATTTGGCTGGTGCAACCAAAGCAGGAACAATAGTTGTTTATTTGCTGGAGTGCTAAATGGTGGCAAAAGCTGTAGCAGAGCGTTTAGAAAACACTTTGGCAAGCGGAAAAGCCGCCCATACACATAAAAACATTAATATAAATTTTTTATGAGAATAATGTTAGTCAGAATCCGAATAACAAAATATGAGGCACCTTGACAAGCTATTTAAGTGTAGCGGAAGAACCGAGACACAATAGGTTTAACATAAGATACAAATCTACTTTTTTCATTTCAGGAAAGACGCAATTAAACATGTAAGATATCACTAGAACTAGTGAATCCGTAAAAAATTGTATTAAATTCTATTAGGTACGTAGTGAACAGTCATCGCAGCGAGTTGGAGCAAAATAGAACAGAACGTCTCTAAAATTGAAGTGCAACACGGCTTTTTGTTTTGTCAATGCACAAAATACAACATGTTAACACAAACGGACTCCGCCGGAATTTTACAGCCCTTGAAATCCTCCACAAATACCATCTCAGTCCATTCAGCTAATATGTATAGGTACCTTAGTTCTATTTAACACTTAATTAAATCATTAAATACTTTAATAATATAATTAATAATTCCTTATATTAAGTTTTTATTCAAAAGCCGAGCCTAAATCGCGCGGTTGGCGGGGGACATTTTCCTTTGTTTTTGCTGCTGCAGAATCTAGGAAACGCCGCCGCGCTGTTTGAAATTTGAAACGCTTTTTTTTAGAGTTTTAGTTTTAGACATGTGCGTTTAGTTTAGACATGGCTGGAAGTGGAACGAACAAGTTGACCTACAATACAACCGGCATACGTTTGTGCAAATTGGTTGTATAAAATTTGGTTTTTTGAAACAAATTTTTGTTTTTGTTTATTTGCCGGATTGCCACCGGCCTTTCATTGTGATCAGTAAAACTGTTTTTGCTTTGTGGTAAACTTTTTTGAACAGCGTTTTTGTGTATACCTATGCAGGATTTTCTTGGTGTAAAAGTTTGTAAGTACCTACATTTTTGGAAAATGTTGATTTGATAAAATGTCTTATTTTATTATATTACTGCCTTTTTAAAATAAATTGTATACGTGTTTGTTTTATGTGGTAATGAGTAAGGATTTGTTGATTCAAAAAATCATTATCTATCATGCAACTGGAACATCAGTGCAAAGGCCATTGCAAATTATGCACTTTTCTAATGACCTTTCATTATTATCATGTATTATTTAGTGACTAATACTATACGTATACCTAGCATACTGAGGTTAGGTTATGTTAACTAACTATTAGGTACATATTTATTTTGAATGGTTATTTTATTAGAGGCTATCAAAGTGCCCTGGATGCATTGTATAATTGTATTTAATAGTTTGTCAGTACTGAACCAATGATTTTTACCAGTTTATAATGCAGTTTCAAATTTCAGTGCTTCTAAAAACATTCAATGTCAGTAATATGCGTAGTCATTTTATTATCTTGTCTCGTCTCTATTATAGGACAAGAAGTGACATTGTAGCATAAATGCTGAAATAAATAAAAAAGGTTGGGGTGTTGGGGTCGACGAAAGACCCCACGACAAACGCTCGTGTATAGCTACTTCATAATTTAACATTCTGCACTTGCTTTATCCTTCTAGCATAGCTATAATCTTCACATTGAATGCAGTAGGCAGTAACTCTTTTAGCCTTTAGCTATTTCTGTTGATTCCTTTGAAGGACATCCTGGAATTAATGTTAAGTGTTAAGCCAAGTGCTGAGTCGGTGTAGTTTACCGTGCATCTAAAATTATTGTGTTATACACTTACATATTTTATGAGGATTAGGGTTTTAGTATTTTTTTTATTCCTGGTCTTCTTCAGTGATTTGTGGACGTGTTCATGGAAATTTCTTTGAATGTAAATTTGGAAGCTTTCCTCCTGGAAGAAGAATAGTTTAAGGATGGAAGACACGCCTGAAAAAACATCGGCAGCAGTTACCTCCGGGGAACCGGGATGTCACCTTGAAAATGAACCGGTTAGTATTTGAATTTGTGGTTCTTTGATTTTAAAATACAAAAAACTTGGTCTAGTTTTCGAGATATTTTTATTATTTAATTTGTTTGCCAACGTGCCAACCATATCTAATTAATGGTATTTCTATTTAGATAATGCACAACCTGTTCAAGTTCCTACCGGCAAAGGATCTTCTCAATGCTCGTCTTGTACACAAAACCTGGAATGCAGTAGCAACGTCTGTACTAAGCCAGAGAAAAACTACTTCTTTAATCATTGAAGGAGCAGCAGATTCTTCCACGGATCAGTTACCGGCTCAATCCATCAATGGTGATGATACGAAGAGCTTAAAACGGATCAAGGAAAGCGAACTGGTTCAATTTCATCGATTACCATGCTCTCAGTTCAAGTTTAATAAAGTGAAGCTCCGCTCCCCTGTGATGAAATCATTCTTGAAGGCACAAGGTCCGCTAATTACTCATTTGGAGTTGGTATTACGTTTGGACACCAAACTCAGCTCTCTCCTCACCCTTTTGGAGAATCAGGTCCCTAATTTAGAATATCTGAAATTGGAGGACGTGCCCACTTGGGAGAATGTGAAGGGAGTCACCATCTCAGAGCAGTTGGGTCCGCTACCGAAGTTGAAAACTCTGGCATTTAAACCCGTTGTCCCAAAGTTCTGGGACCTCACACCTTCCTGGTTGGTGGAAGGACTTTTGAAATCCGCAGAGAACTTGGAGGAAGTTGAGTATTTCCCGTTGAATTTAGTCAAACTGCTGGAGGAAACCCATAAAGTCCACACGTTGAAAGAATTATATTTCTATGTGAAAGACCAGGCTCATATGCATGCTTGTGGCTGGACTCTGGCTGAAGATGATTTTGATGTTGCCTATTACGTGGCTCTGTCCAAGATGAATGGATTGAAACTACGGATGCTGGACAATGCCTTCACCTACAAATTAATCGAGTTTCCGTCAGCGTGGGGAGAAGCGGAAGTAGCGTTAAAGTCTATTTTAAATTCCAGCAAGGAAACACTACGAGAATTCTTCACCCAAGCCTGTGGTTTCATGGAATCCGTTCGTATTCCTCCATTAACAAATCTCCGGAAGTTAAGCATTTGTGTTCGAAATGATGACCCCCTGTCTTGTGGGGGGAGAAATGGGATCCGGACGGTGTTTCCCCCCGGAACAAATATATCTAAATCATTCCCGTCTCTCCAATCCTGTTCTGTGACATGTAGTAGTGATCAGTCTCTGTCTATTTGTTTCCCCCCTGCAATGTTCAAGCCATGTTCTTTGCCGTGGGTGATGACCCTTCAACTGGATTTTTCTGGAATGGTCCACCCACCCACTTTGGAGGAGTTGAAGCAGTTTTTTCAAGTCTTCCCTAACGTGACCGAACTGACAATGGTGAGTCAGGTAGGAAGACTTTCTCAGGATCTGGAGGCATTATGGTCCGGGCCGTGGGGCCACGCTCTTTCTTCAGTTCAAGTAAACGTTAGGAAAGCCCTTTACTCCAGTACTGATCGAGACTTGAAGCTTCCAACGTATCCCTTCCTGGATGAGGTCATTACCGGCATTCCCGAAGGCAAGTGTCAGAAGTTAAGGAAGAATCTTCAAAGCAAGGGGAAGACTGAATCCTTCAGGAAGTTTACGGTTCGCTCATCCGTCTGTGATTTAAAAAGTAAGACAATGCGTCTAATGATAATTTATTGCTGCAATTGTAATTCATCCCCGATTACTTTTTTGTATGTTCTGAAAAATAATTTATGTGCATATTTTTCTTTCTTTCATGATTTGTTCCCCATTGATGGTATCATCTGTCCTCTCCTCTTGATTCAAACACAGAACTCAAAGTGCTGGGGTTAGTGTTCGAAGACAAAACCTATCAGAATCTCCAACGACCTCTCATCTCCAAGCTCTCCTTCGAATTCTGCTCCGCTCTTCAACCACCCCTGAAGCTTCTTACAGTGAGCTATGATCCCAACTCTAAGTCATCCTTAAAGGCCTGAAGACATGGAATTGAAGGAATTAATAATGATGGAGAGGGTAGAAGAAAAAATGTTGATGATGAAAGGGCACTTAATCATTTTAGTACTCCCATCTCATTATATGTATATACGTAATACGTATGACCCGTGTGTGTAGTGGATTGTTTATTATTGTCAATATCCTCAAGTGTACTCACGAGCGTTTTAATTGCTGTGAGTGTGAGCTAGTAAAGTGTTGATATTCATTACGTTCGTCATGGCCTCATCGCCAAACTTCTGTTATTCCTTTGAACAACACGTGCCAATGAAAAAATGATGTACAAAAAAATTGCCCTACTAACAATCCACTCTTCCCATGTAAATTAATAAGACTGTAAAAAAAATAGAATAATAATATGTCTTCACTGCCACACTGCTTGCTCGTCCAGCACTTTATGTGATTTACTATACTTTACCATATAGAGGAGTGAGCAAATTATTAATCCGCTTCATGGAAGCGTTGAAGAGTGAAAAGGAACCACCGTTTAAAAAAAAAATCCTGCCACATGGGGTGGGTTGTGTTTGCAGAACACTCGTAAGAATAATTAATGTATGCACGTGTATGTGTGCGGTAGGAAATAATAACAGGCAAAAACTTTTTGGAAGTCTTTCTCCACACGAAGAACTTGTTGTTATACTTACTAATAATAGGGAATAAAAAATGAAAAAAAAAAAAAATGTGCGTGTGATGGAACGCGTAATATTGAAATTGTGTCTACCTCTATATTGGAGAGAGAAGTTTGAAATAATAAATGTGTGTGGGTGTTCACCGGCTGCGTGAGTGCTCTCTTGCGTAAGTCTACAATGTGAATTCTATATATTACCAAGTCATTCTATTAAAGAAAGTACCTTATGATTTTGACTGACATGCACTTTAGCCACGAGCACAGCTGTTCCCCCAAAACTTCCCCGGAGTGCTCTTTGTTTCCCAAATAATAATATTGTAAAGAGGGATAGATTGGAGTTAGAAGGAAGATAGAGAGAGAGGGAGAGAGAAAGCGAGTGAAAGAGACAGAACAAGGGCGGAAGTGAGGTAGAAAGGAGAGACGAAACGAAAGAGAGAGAGAGAGAGAGAGAGAGAGAAGAACCGCAGTAGCACTTGAATCGATTTACTCTCCACGTGTCCTTATTTATTCCCCAACTTTCCCTCTGCCACCCTATTTAAAAGACTGACTTCTTTACAATTAAAGAACTGACGGGTAACTTTCATCCTGAAGGAAATAAAGCACTTGTAGCCATTCATTCAATTGTTTCCGCAATATATATTATTATGTATATGTATATTATTGTATATATGTATTATATAATTAATTACACATATATCCCGTCTAAAATCATGGTTTAAGCCGTCATTCATATACAATAAATTTCTAATCTCTTGTCCCTATACTATTAAATGTCTTTACCCACAGCCATAGGATAACGTCAATAAAGTAATAAAACCATGCCAAGCGAATCTGCTAGTGTAATACAGTCATATATAGATTCGAGATCAGCATCTTTATTTATCCATTTTTTCTGTAAATAATATCCTTATTTTTTCGTGTCGTAACGCATAAAAAAAAGAAATGCCCCGATTAGTGTGCCTATTTATGGTGCTCGGACATAGCCTAATCTGTGAATATGAATATAAAACGATTGTGTTATACATTATGTGTGTACTTATATCATATCACGAATAATTTTGGAGACATAAGAATGTTTTTACGGAGTTTAACATAAGTCATTAAACACATGCAGACAAAAGCCATTTTTTACGAAGGGGTAGGGACATTTTTTCGGGGAGGGCTAAATGGTCACAATAAATTATGGAGAGGAATAGCGCTGTACAAACACACATTAAAAAGAGAACACCATTTAGTGAAATAATACCTTCTCTTAAAGGTAAGATATATACAGAGAAGACACAAACGTAAATTATTTTGTCTCTCCCAGAAAAATCACACAATTAATTTCTCCACACAACTCTCAGATTTAGTCATATTTTGGGGCTCCTCAGCCGGTAGATATTTCTTCCGTTTCTTCTCTTTGGTGAAATAACAACAGTCTATGGGGTGATTGGTATTCCGCGCCGTGGTCGTGGATGAGGTGGATGAGGAGGAGGATGAGGAGGAAGCATCCACATGAATCATATTCTCATCTTTAAGGACATGAAGACCTCCTCCAGGAGATTGTCTCGGACGATGATAATGAAATCGGAGGATGTAATAAGCCAGAGCCGTACTCGTCACGACCAAGGCCGCAATGACGAGGAAGCAGTACGGCCCCAACATGGGACGATGTCCATTTACTCTCCCATCCGAATTCCCTTTCTTTCCTGTGGTAAAAAAAAAATTTTTTTTTTAGGAATATAAGGTAAATGGGTAAAGCTTGTAATTGTGGCCAACTGGGTAATTGTGACCACCCACCAAATTAATTAAAAACTATGTCTATAATGAAGAAAGGATGCAAAATTACGAAAACTAATGCCTGTTCGTATTATTCCTGACATAATTATGGCCAGCAAATTCATTAAAAATTGTAAAATAAAAAAAAAATTCAGTTTTTCAGGGGCCATTCAAGTATTAACTTAACCTCCTTCATTTCTTTTTTTTTCCCGGCTTTGCGGAATTATTCAACCAGACTTTCAGGATAACCCTACAAATATTAAGTCTGGAATTATTTACAGTAATATTTTTTTCCTAATTATAAATGTTTACCACAATTAAAGAAGGGTGGTCACAATTACCTGCAAATGGCCACATTTATGAACTGTAGTATGTCTTTCAAAAAATCATAATAATATGAAATCAGTGAGGAGAAATTTAATAGATATTATTTTGGTTATAGCTTAGAATGCTACATATTAGAAATCTTTCTTCAAAATTCCTAAACCACAACGGAATAAAAATTTAAAAAATGGAAAAAACATTGCGAAAAAGTGGCCACAATATTAAGCTTTACCCTATATAAAAAATAAAATATAGTAAAATATAAAAAAAAAAGTAAAATAGGAAATTATTAAATGGATCGTATGTAATTGTAATGTTCCAGACATTCTCCAGGAATTCCACATAAACAACCCACCGTCATCATTGGGACAAATGGGACAGCATTCCCCCTTCAAATGAATGAGAGGCTCCTTGCAAGAGATGGAGCAGACGGTGCGGGTACATTGAACTAATGGAGCGATGCAGACGCAACGGGTACATTTGTCCAGGCTCCAACTTTGTCCAGGAGCCCAAGTCTCATTCCAGCCATTCATCCGACAACGCTCTGGATCTGTACCTCCATTCTCACTATCCCCCTTTGTCCCTTTTTTATCCATCACCAATCCTCCATCTGCTCTCCCAGAGGAAAAAAAAAACAAAATGGAAAAAGTGACCATCATATAAGTTTCCAAAAAAAAAAAAATTCCATTATATAAGTTTACAAATTCCAGGAATTCCTTTGTATTTCCATTCTTTTTACAACTTTTTTCAACCAACTGCATTTTCCAGGGATTCCGAATCTCACCCAATTCTTTCAATACTAAAAGTATGAGTCTAACCAACTATAACAAATTGAATGATTATAATACTGTTTGGACGTATCATGAATTGGATTTAATAACTGAAATATGATGTCTAATATTTTGGAAGGAGGACAAAATGTAGTTGACCAGAAAAAATATCAGCTTCTATTCATTATACATACGTTATATAATAGCGTATACAGTGGACTCTCGCTATAACAACCCTGAAGGGAAGGGCAAAAATGGTTGTTATATGGAAAAGTTGTTATATG
>JAQGBT010003678.1:0-18823 GCA_034698585.1 Disparrhopalites patrizii | reverse complement strand
ATCATCCTTCAGGGTTGCCCCAGTAACTCATGTAGTCCAGCTCTTGCTGGGACACTCACACACGTTAAAGAGCAATTAAAAAAAACTATTACTGGTTACTGGGGCAACCCTTCGGATTCCGGAAGTCGTATAATTTCGATTATACGTCAACCTTACAGGTAAGGTCTTGTCTAATCTTACAATTATTAAAGCAAAAGTTATCATTTTTGATCTTGGCGCAGGAAAATGACCATAACTTTGTCAATTCTTGTTCGAACTGAATGGGGATTTTTTTCGCATATCTACAATAAAATTTTGCTTAGAAAAACTTTTATTCTGGTTTGCACGGTTGTGGGAGCATAAGGTTTTTGTCCCTGAAGTCAAAAGCAAAAAATCAATTTTAAGGAAAATTTGGATTCACTTTTTGTGAAAAAACCGCCATAACTTTGCTAATCTTGGCTGGATCGAGATGAAAGTTCTTTCCTAGATCTGTAATAAAATTCTACGTGGGAAACTACTTGTACTATCCTCTAGCATGCCCGCTTCATAAAGATTAGGGGGGTATATAATGTTCTTTGCCGCACTGTGCATCAACCCGCGTAAAACGGGAGGAATGTAAAGGAACTGGTCGGGAGAAGCTCTTTTATGTAGCAGCATGTGGATTCCCCCAGGAGGGATTCTCCTCGAAATAATGCCTCTGGTTTTATTCTCATGTATATTTGCAAGGGACGGGGATTTATGGAGATGCCATCGCGGAGTTTTCTTTCAGGAAGCATACTGGAGAACTCTCCACTATCCCTTCCAGTAACTCTATCCTCCCAGAAGAATATGTGAATGCTTCTCCCAGAAGAATCACTTCGCGGGGGATCCGATATAGCAGCGTTTGGATCCCTCCACGTACTTTCATGATCCTCCGTCTTGGTCCTCCCGTTTTACGCGGGAAATCATGTCTGCGCAGGCGCAGAATTTTTAATTCTTTAACATCTAATATTTTTTACTTTTTCATCGCATAAACCAAGAAACAATTATACTTCCCCTTCCATGATTGCGAATCAACTACAATGCAACTGAAAAATTCGCTGAATTAATCGCATTTTCAATCCTGGTTTCGTAATACCCAAGTAGTATTTACAACGTAATTGAATATAATGGCAAAACAAGTTACCTTTGCCCAATATTGAGACAATAAGCACGCCAATCATGTTATTCATGGGAGAACATAGAACTGTACCTTTACCCGTAAAACGGAAGGACTAGATGGAGAGATAAATGTCACACTTGGCAAAACTCGGTAGATACGGCAAAACGTGTACCATTTTATTTATTCACTTTCTTATACTCATATTATGTAATTCCTTCTTTTGTTTCATAGTACTTGAGCAACCCCAAATAATTCTTCGGGGTCAAAAATTAAACATACAACGTAATTGAAGAATTTGTTTAAATAATAATGTTTTCACTCATTTATTTTAGTTAAATTCATTAATTTTTTGTGTTCAACTTTCATGCTATGTACATACAATGTTTACTTGCACTATAAGGCTACTCTCTATACAAACGGTGTCATAATAACACCCAACACTGTTTGAGAATCTATGATATATTTTAATTTTAAACTCTCTTACTTCATCCGAAGCTATACATAGGACAACTCCAGAGAAAGGAAAACGGAAGTGCGAACTTTTATAGAACAAGAGTAAAAGTAATAAGAATAATTGCAGTAGTGCTACAATAATAATGCTTTGATCACACTTTTATAATGAAAATTTCGCTGAAGTGATAATTGCGTAGCTGACAAAAATAGAAAACCATGTCTTTAGCAACTTTTTCCCTGTCAATGGCTCATTTTTCCTTCGTTTAAAGATTCTTGGTGACGAATTCAACTAAACACAAATCGAAAGTCGTGTACAGCCAACAACGCCTACAAGAGCAATTTGTTGGAGCAAAGTTTTCTTACAGAGACCTGCCCCCTCATTGACTTCTAAAAAAGACAAGTAGAGCGACCTTACTAACTTAATCGTAACCAATTCAATCATTCTGTACTCCGTTGTGTTATTGGCATGCAACCAGACAGTGACATAACACTAAATTCAATTTTATCAAGTTATTACAGAAACATTTCAATAGTAATTAGGTAATTACGTAATAATACACATGATATTCATTTATTAATTAATATAATTAATTAATTTTTGGAAGTACTGTCGAATTTCTGCGAAATGCGTAATATAAGATTTTCCAGGTCCTTCAAGACGAATGCAAATAACGATGTTTATAGTAATTTGATTTTATCCACATCTATCCTATACAACCTGACATTCTGAGCATGTTTTCATTTTAGAATACCCTTCATCACCACAAATGCAAGACATCTATCTTAGATCCACCAAGCAACAAATTGAAATATGTGCCTGCTAAATACATACATACTTGGTCTTTATCCAGGCTATAAAATACACAGTAGCGTAAGACACAACATTTTTGAACACAAACTGAATTTTTTTCTCCTATACTAGTCCGTGACTCCGTGAATATACGTATGTATGTATTTTCTTCTTCGCATCACAATTACGTTATTATGTTAGTGCTGACAAAACTTTTCATGTACACCTACAAGGAACGAAGGAACCCATACGAACATGGTGTACAGTGTATTCGTGCCATTATATGTATAAAAAACCTGAGTAACAATGTGGTGAAAGGCATTTCATACTTCTTCCGTTACTTCGTTCAAAAGGTCGATGCTGCCATTCGTGGTGTTGAACAAGCCTTAGTTTCATTTTCAATACAGCTATTTATAAAGATAGTTACAACTCTGCGTTAAGAGAAAAGCTTTAAAAATATAGGCGATTGGCGTCCGAGATACTTTAAGTATAAACACACATCATCCTTTCTATGAAATACAATTTGTTATTGCAAAGAATGGTACACTTGCGATAGACACATTATCTTATAACAATGGATAAAGGCAGGTACACCATTATTATTTTTATTTACCTAGTAATAATTTTATCTGCATATAATATATGTATATGTACAAATAATACTATTGTATTTACTATTTACAATAGTTATTGTTACATACTTCATCTCTTGGTTTATTTTAATAATTTATAATAATATCAACACTCTTCCAGAACTTCTTTACCTAATGCCTGAACGGAGACAGGACAAATTCTCTAAGACAAACTTTGCTCCAATGGATTATATGTACCCAAAAAACATTTCTGCTTTTAAAACATTATCTGTCCTGCTGCCCAAGAGATTAAAATCAATCAACGAAAGTAACAGAAAGCAACAATTACTAATCAATGATAGATGTCTGTAGTTGCGAGTGAGACAGTAAAAAATAATGTCGATATATACATGTGTAATACAGAATATTAATCAGCATTTTTGACGAATGTATGGACGTGTTGCGAAAAGTTCACTCTGTAATTTAGATGTTTTAGTGTCACAGAAAAACTTTGAATATGAAAAAAAACAAAGGTTAAGCAACAAAACGAATAGTTATGTAATATTATATGAGAAATTCGATTATGATCTAAAATCACTAATATACATAAGTATAAATTGAAGCATGTATCAGCTCAGATGAATATATAGTAACTTTGAAACATTATTATTAACTAAAAATAAATTTGAAGTCGCCGTCCAAAATGTCAAGTATATATATGTATATATAATATATACATATATAAATACTGGACTGAGGGATACTACAAAAATTTAGTGGTTTTGCTGAGGGTTGTAAATCATTTCTTTTTTTCAACTAATTCACGGAAATTCTCTGATGCATAGTTTAAATATAGTAATAAATGGCAGGGTTCAGTATAATAATAGATAGTAATATAAGAATAAGAAGAGGTGTTATGACGTCCACTTAATAAGAGTCCTTCTCAGCACTCTTGATACACCCACCAGTCTTTGTCATAACCTTCATAAACGTGCTCTAAGAGAACCTTACGACGACTTTCGCAATAACGATACTTATCTTGAACCTGAAAAACCATCAAACAATACCAATCACTTTATTTGTTACATTCCGGACACAAGTAATTTTTTTCAACGAGACCAGTGCTACCATAACCAAGTATGTATCATGGCTGCAAAATCAAAAACAAAAAGAACGCACAAGGATGATATACGCGCGAATAACAGCCAAATTTCTTTGCGAAGCACTGAATAAAATTATTTTCAATAGCATGAAACCTGTTACTAACTGAACGTCGTCCACCGCAGAAATTTAGCAAAATGAAATTCCAATAAAAACTTTGCATATTCTGTTTAAGTTGAATAAGTAAGTAAAGCGTAGAACCCCAATGGACGAATGAGATACGACAAACATAGTTAGAAAGTTAGAATTTTCGTTCTTTCCGTTTCCACCCTAGCAATTCCTGCTTGCCCTTCATAACTGCATTTTGTAAAAGCGTGTGATAAACAGCATGCATCCCACAAAAAGCACGTGGATCTATCATATGTAATGTACATAGACTCCAGGCTGAACCAATAATGACAAACCTTGGAAATGGTAACCATGTGTAGACTTATGAAGTTGAAGGTGTTACCTTTTGTTTGATATCAGCTAAATTTTCGGAAGTTATATCACGTTCTAGATATTCGGAAAGTTTTTCTGTGGCAGACTCTAAATCCCGCTGGTTATCTTCGAAAATGACTGACTGATTGGTCTTGACCAAGTAAAAGGCAAACACATAGGTGTACATTAGAGTTTGACGACATTGGCAGAGAATATCAACGGCCTGCAAGACAATGAAACATACAGTATTAGACTGCACATTTTACACATTAATATACGTACGTACATCTCGGATATAATACATAGGTACATACAATAATATAGTAGCGGGTAACGCGATTAACGTTAGCCAACGCAACCATCATTACCCACAAATACAAAGATAGGAATCGTTTCACATATTAATTGGACGTGAGAGCAACAACCTATGCTTAACATTTATACAAAGCCCAACGCATTAACAAGGAATAATATTGTCGCAACAGGTGTACTAACAATGTTATAACTTACTTTTTTCAAAAACTGAACTTCAATCCATGACATATTATGCTGTTGCATTTCCTCCATCTTCTCTTTAACGGAAGCATACAATTTATGCTCAAATTTCAAACTCTGCATGTGATTCATATATCGATTGCAGTAAAAGAGATATCGCTGTAGGGCTGCACGCGATTTCTCTTGTGCATCTCTGGCAGCTTTAGCTTCGGATTCGTCGTAGCGATTACAGTTGTACCTTGAACAAAAACACCAAGTATACAGGAACTTAGAAGTATTGTGGGGGTAATAGAATTTTCCTTCTTCACATTAGTTAGATGTATTACCATGAGGATCCATGTGGTTCCCATGGGCCTAAACAAACCCAACAAAAATCTGCCTTGCAGTTCTGGTTCTTGCACACCATATGGTTGCAACCTCCATCCTTCTCTATTGTGGCGTTACACTTAGGACATTCCTGTGTAAAAATAACGATGTTAGCATTCCATGCAAAAGAAACATCCACACCAGATATTTTTACATTACTTATAAATAACGACATGCGACATTATAGCAAACTGAAGGTAGCGCTACACTTTCATGAATGAATCATGGTCACCGACAACTTCAAACAAAATTAACTACGTGATGGAAGTTATTAACCACTGCGTAATACAAAGAAACTGTATTTTAATTTCAACTTTTGAACGTGTAAAATTTTCTGCTTCGTCGGCTCAAAAACAAAAATTCACATACTCTTCCTTGTACCAGTACTACAGTAGTGGTTCACAAATAAGTAAAATCATCATATCATATAATAATAGTATACCTGTCGAACTTCATCCAATAGCATCACAGTATATGGCATTTACTTCCTGTTCCTAACCACTACACTTTCCATACGACGTGTATATGCACCCATAACATAAGATATCCAACTTAATTGGGGACCCAAACACCACGGCCCAGGAAGGATATCATTACCTTAGTATTAGCAGCTATCCAATTGGAAGTTTCTGAATCATCATCGCATTTCTTGAGCCACTTTTTGAGCCAAGAGCATTTAACAGGGTCATGCCATGCATGCCCACATTGGAAACAGAATTTAAAACCACAAGTGCAGGTGACCGGTCTCCAGTCGTTGTACTGCACACGTATTGCATTAGTACAGTCTGCTGACGGACACCATCGCATCAGTCGATTACACTATAATTAAGGACGAACAAAGTTGAATGTGGATAAATATCAAATAGAACTAAAATCCAAGTACGCACAACAACACATACATATTAGAAGTGTAAAAGCAACACAAAACAATCAAATCAATAGTCACGATTCCCACCTGCACAAAACTATTAGTTATGAGATGTTGGTACTTAAGTTTAACTTTAGGGTCAGTCAAAAGTTTCATAACGGTAGCGTCGTCAACTAAAATAGGACAATTATGAGCAGCACACGCGATAGTTTGCCCCATTCCTTCCTCCATAATCTTCGTGGTAAGATAATCATTCCAACACTGTACACAAAAGCGGTGGCCACATTCCATACCATACATCATCTACAAAATTCACACATGTTACAAGAAATTAGTACCGTATAATGTATTTATCAGAGCAAATGAAATGATTGGAAGGCTTACAGATGAAGGCTTCTGAAGGTAGCAGATTTCACAATCCTCGGCACCTATAGTAGGAATTGTGTTTTGAGACCGTGTCGTATTAGGATTAATAACTCGCGCTTCTCGAAACAATTGCTCTTGATCGCGCTCGTAGTAAGCCTCCAACAGTTTTTCTTTATCCCAGCCGAAATGGTTCAAAAGAATACGCATCGTTGTAGGAGGCAATTGAAGCACAGTGTTGGCCTTTGTGTAAATAGAAATTAAACATTTTCATATTGCAAATACAAACTGAAATTTTTACATTGGACGGCCAAGGCTTGTAATGATAGAACTCAATTTGTCAAGGAGAAGACTTACGTCACGTATGCAGTCAATCATATGCTGTACAATGGCTTCAGTTGATAAAACAACAAACGGGTAGTCATCATCCGAAGTATGATCGTTTGCTCTGCCTTCTTTCTCATCCACGAATTCCACATCTTCGCCGCTGGACTCATTGCCGCTGTCCTCATACTCTTCAGACGAGTCCATGTCGCTTCCGCTTGATGGACGTCGATCAAGTTTTTGTTTCTTCGAAATGGTTGACACCGTTGAAGTGGCCTGCTTGGTTATGCTGTCCGATGTGGAAGGTTGTTCCACAGAACTAGGTTGATTACTGCAAACGAAAAACATAGATTTTAAATTGCTCAATTAAAACTGAAGCAAATGTCTCGCTGTTACTACAGTTGGTACTCCCTTTGCAACAAGTACATAAATGTGAATTACTCTTTCTTCATCTTTTTTACTTCCGACATTTTTCTAGCGGGGAAGATGCGTTAGCGTTGTCCCACACAGGGTGCTTTGTCTCTTTAGAGTTACTTTTTGCATTAAACTTTAGTCCTAAACGTCAAATCTGACCATGTACTGCATATAACACCCAATTTGACATTGAAAATTGAAATGCAAAATGCAATGACTTCAGCGCCGGATGCCGGATCACATATATCAGTGATGCTTTACAATAAAGCTGTCGAAATGGCCTTAACTCCTTTAGCTGTTATTACATTAACTGGTCCTCAGTCCCCCAATCTCCCCAACAAGCCCTAAGACTTTAGACTGATATCCTTATTTGCTAATTTGACGAAAATGTTTCGGCTTTCGGCATAATTTTACTTAACAAGCAGTTGGCACCAACAACACACAAATTCATAATAATACACTTTTAAATATTCGCTACAATTTAATTTTGTCTAGCTTAGTAGTAGTAGCTTATAATATTCTTTTTACTTTGGTCGTGAATTCTACTAAAAAAATGATTCTTTGATGGCACACAAAGACAAACACAAAGAACTCAATCTTAAGTCGCCGTCAAACACACCATGAACTACGACCAAAAAATAGTTTTATACAAAGATAAAACTAAAAAAAATACTAATCATCTCATCACCAAGGCTCCCATTTTGAATTCATACTTGCAAAATATAGAACACTTTCAACTCTAAACCAAATGCACTTTGGCCTAATCGTAGCCCTAATAATCCCACCGACCACATTGCAATTGTAATGTTTTAGTAAGATTCACATATTGTGCTAGTCATATCTAAACTCACAAAAAATATTGCGCTTCTTAAAAACATGCTGAACCTGATCTGGTTAATATCTTTGCACTTTTGTCTCAGCAAGTCTAAAAGAATACCTGCAGAGTTGTGTGACGAAGATGATGTTGGTGATGATTACACATTCGTCGTCTCCTTCCACTTTTTACAGCTTGTCGGTCACATGTACTTTCAATTTCTCCAGATTAAAAATATTATTTTTTCTTTTCTGTCTTCTTGTCATTCAGTTCATTTATTGAAATCATATGTGCGTTCAAGTGCAAGTCATCTAATCTTTCCTTTTTACTCCTCTGGCACTTACAATAGTAAAATACAAATGATGAAAATAATAATCACACACTTTTTTCTCCACACTTCAATTCCCTCCACAGACACACACACGAAAAACCTGATGCTTTAAAGCTCTTCCTTCACCGAATCCATACAATTTTCGTCAGACGGATTGCAGTTAATAATAACGAAATGAACCATGTGAACCAGCTTCACTTTTACCCGCACCAATTCCTTGCAGGACACATCCACGTCCCTCTTATGTCTCTCCCCCCTTCATGTTAAACTGTATATTAGAGAACACCTATAGAATAACTACATCATAATATCATACTTACGAAGATAAAACAAGTGGATGGCTTCAAGAATCAAAGGGATTTTCAGGACCGAGACAAAATCTAAAAAATGGAATCAAAACAAAAGAGCTGGCTTCTTTGTATTATTCCGCCGTGCAGTCTTTTCGTACAACTATTATATTGGCACTGGTAAATGTAATTATTTATTTAGTGTATTATAGTTCATACACTACGTTCACCAAAACAAGATGCATATATATAAGTCTTTGTTGAAAGATCGACAAAAATCCCAGTCAGATGTGACGAATGGGTCCACTTACCCACTTTGAACGTTCTGTTACACAAATAACTCAAATCTTCAGTAATAATAAGTAAAATGTTGGACAAAAACAAGACAGGACATGACTTGCTCCACGATCACACCTTCAAATCAGATGTTTTTTCCAGGCACTTTATTATGGAAACACATTTTGCACTGCACTGGAAGGAGTAGTAGGATAGCTTTTCAAATTACTTTTGTTTTTCAAACATTCCTGATTCTTCAAAGGACTGATGGGGTGTCAGATGTGAATTATTCCTCTTTCTCATGTCCTCTCAGTGGATTCGACTAATTAGACGATGTGTATTTCTGTATTTGTATTATGGTTGAAAGAAAACAAGAGAGAGAGAATATCAGGTGAGGGCTAGCCTACCCTTCCTATCCTTATTCCAGTCTCAACTGTTCTGTCATTTACGCACGTATTACTTTTGACGACGATTCTATTAACTTCTAACCACAGTTACAAAGCACATACGGAGGGGGTGTTTCGAGTTTCGATTGTAGTCCTCTCTGCTATAATAATAAGAATAAAAAAGGTAATAGGTAAAGGGCTAAAAAAAGTGCTTAACATTTACCAGCAGAGCCCAAGTTGAATTGACACGCTCTCTTGTGCGAACAACCCACACCTAATTTTCTCTGTTCAATCAACATTTTTCAACATCTTCAAAAAGTGTCCAAAAGAGCTCTACTTGTTCACCTACTTACATGACAAATGACTTTGAGAAGGATTTTTTTTAGACTTTAGATGCTGTTCATAGGCTTGACTGGACAAATTCCGGGTATGTTCACTACCCCTTCTCCCCCATTCCAAGGCGATTTAATTGCCCCTTATCGTCCCGACAATAACATGCTAGAAAATCCTCACATTTCACTAGTACTTCTATATGCTTTTGATTCTTTCTGGCCTTGAACCGCTCATACAAAGGCTGATTGTTGGATACTCCGTCTGTCTGTCTCTTCTGTCTCGAATCCTCACTTTTGGGAAAGGATGGAGACGACAGGATAGTGATGATAATGTAAAGTCAAAAACCCTTAAGTCTAGATTTATGCTCGGGCCCTTGCTCACGATATATCACTTCCTCTATTTCTCTATATGGGAAATAGCCCGAAAAAACGTAGTCTTTCTTTGCTCTTTACTCCACTTTTTGAGGGGCTACTTTTGGGCTCTCATCTCCATCATATCCTTTTTCTTCCCCCCCCCCCTGTTCTCTCTTTCTACATGGTTCACAATGAGAATGTGTGTTTGTGTTCCCAATGCAGGAGTCATCCACCACTTCTGTCCCCACCAGCCCAAGCCCCAATAAAATGTTTATTTATAATGTATATACTATGTATACGGATTCCCTCTCCCTCTGCCCCTGTCTAATCCTTTTCTTCTCAATCCTCTTTGGGCACAAGAAAAACATCTTTTTTTAGATGGAAAAGTAAAACCCTTTATTTAAGCCTTTCACACTCACTTTATTTCGTCCTGGCCTATGCCCATTCTCATGCATGGCAGCTCAATTTATAAGACATCCAACCTTTTTCTTGATTGCAAACCAGGCAACAGACAATTTCATGGACATGCATAGTCGTATGATATAAAAAAAAAGTTTGTAGGTACTGAAAACAAATTCTTGGGCTATGCAAGAACATTTGGGCTTTGGTGTCGACTGTGGACAGAAAGAAAGAAGGGCATGACGTAGGGGTCACGTGGATCTCTCAAAAAATGACGACCACAGAGCAAGCATAGATCTTTACCACACAATACTGTTCCCACAAATAAATAATAATCCACACACATCTGCATGCACTCCAACACTTTCCAAGTCTTCCAAGACCCACTCCCATTCGAATGAATCAAACGTTTTTTTTTTTAGAATATATTCTACTATGAATCTTTTAAAAACCGATCTATACACACTCAATAAGATTATCGTTTTACATGATCGTGGCTGTAATTTACGGGGTGTTCGCAGTTGGTATCAGGGCTTAAACCATAAATAAAAAAGTGGGGCTGCTAATTTTTTGGAATACTATAACATAATGTAATTAAAGCCCACTCAGTCTACTGTTTCATTTAATGGAGTTTGCCCAAAAAAACAGTGGGTCTCTTCAAAAAAGAGGTGGGTTCCCACCCCCTACAACCGGAAATGTATAAATTATTTTATAAATAAATTTATAAATTTTGTGCCCAGAAAAATTTTGAGGGCTCGAGAGATAATAGTAGTAGTAGAGGAACAATGTGAAGCTATCCGTATAGGATGTCCGCGTATCCATGTACTCTTTAGCTAGACGAATGACTTTCTACGAATTGGTTTGTCCGAATCATTCTATACCCTTAATACAGGGAATGTTTTCAAAGGACATTTCTTCGATTTGGACAACTAGCATGGACGACTGAAAGATTGCATCAATTTTTTATGTCTGCTAGTTATTATTATAACAGGTATTCCTCCCAGGTGTCCTAATGAGTAGTGACACCGCAAGGTTATAAGGTTCCCATTTCCTGCATAAAGTAACGCACTGCATTATTCTAATTGGCTGAGTTGTATATATATATATATATATATATGTACATTTTACGATTTTACAGGCACTGTTGCACTCGTTGCTGTACTCTCTAAATAATATTTAGAATAATACACATACATTATGATAATATTACGCCTATCCTGCACCTATTCATTCGTACATAGCATTATTAATTAGATTAGTTACGTGGTAACGTCCCGATGTTCCCGTATTAATAATTATATGCAACATACCGTACATGAATTATGCGTTAGAGTCTCCGTCTCTAATTGTTTGATGACAAGAAACTAAAAACTATACCCGTGTAAACTGGGAGGAATACCGTCGGGAGGTCATTCATTTCATGTCTAATATAGCAGCGTCAGCGTGAGGATTCTCCCGAAGGGATTCTCCTTCTCCTCGAAAGAAGCCTGCGATTTTAGTCTTATGTATAATATGTATTTGTATTGGGGATGGGGAATAACGGGGAATGCCGCGGGGTATTTTTCCAACTACTGGAGAACTCTCCATAGTATCTAGTATCCCTCGCATAAACATCCCTTCCCGGGGATATACTTTCATGTCCAAATTTGCAGCAATTGAATTCCTCCAAGTTCCTCACATACCTGCACGTTCTCCTAAGAAGTATTAAAAGTTTTACGCGGATAACATTTCTTCTTTGAGTGATGTTTCCGAGTCATTATTGACTACTATACAGTTGTACAAGAATGCCGTGTTCATAAAAAATAGGATGAAAGTTAACTGTTTGTTCACCACAGGCTTGAAAAAAGAAAACATTCTTCAGTGGGAATAATTTTGTTGACGTCCATGGAAAATTCGGCATTCGTGCATTCGGTGGAGTCGTTTCGAAATAAATCTTATAGCGGCGCAGAGATCATAATTAGAGATCAACACCTAATAATATTGATCCTAATTTAAAAAACAACCGCAGAAAAAAACTGTACCTTACTGGCAAGGCCTTACTGGTGGATGGAAATGGCGACGACTTTTTCTTGCCCTTGGAACCTTCCCGACCTTTGCTTCTGCTTTTGCTAGGCATTTTTGTACTTGGACATGCGCCCCTCTTCTAAAACTCTCCAGAATTCATCAAAATAGAGGGGAGGAGAGGAGCAGCAGATTCCAAGAGAGGAAAGGCGTTCTTTCCCAATCTTGGTAATTTCTATGTCAGTCCATGGGTGACGGGTCGTCGTGGGCAGAAGATTGAAGGTGTTAATAGTGTCAGGCCAAACCATTAAGGCAACAATAACAGAACCGAAATATTTGGGTGTTGACTTGTTGACTCTGCTGTATTAGAGCCATTACCATTAGGAGATTTATCTTAGGATTTAGGAGTTTTAAGTTATTGGTAATAACAATAACCCAGCAGAATACATATTGTCGATCGCTTGCCTGTAGCGCAGTAACATATCACACGGTCACACAGCTCAGAGCTCACTGTGGAGCGCAGTCTCATAAACTCATAACATCTACCAGTCCAGCATAGTATTAAAGTATATTAATAGTATACGTATGCTAAATGATAGATTTAATCTAGCACACCAGTTGGAGTTTGAACGTTTGGAATGTATTAGAGATTTTTAATATGTACTTACTGCGATAAAACAAGTTATAATATTATAATATGTATATAGTTATTATTATATAGATATTGAGCAACATATACAATACATATATACATATTATTATTTTACTACTTCATACGAACGTCAAATGCGCAATGGTCCAATCCAATGTATGTCCAGTTTCCAAGTTAATCGTAAGTCTGAAACTAGAACTAGAGAACTACACTATCATATAGATGATAGCATAGCATAGCTATAAAGCATTGCATGATAGATTAAATATAGCCGTTCATAGTACCTATAGTACCTATTACCTATACACAATATTATTATGTTATGATTCCGACTGCCGACTTCTGCTTGGAGTAGTTTATTAATCAAGTAATCGACAAAGTGAATGTGTCGCGTCGTTGGAACGGCAGCATGTCTGGCCAACCAAACGCTTTATGTGGAATGATTATAAAAAATAATAATAAAGTAGCACAAACATAATTATTACATAATAATAATAATACATATAAATATACTAAAATAATTATCTAATATCAATATTATGTATAATGATCTATACAGATCATTGTATGACTTATGATTATGACAGTTTGGCGACCTCAGAACTGAAAAATAACAAGCACTGAAGCAGATACAAGCGATTCGTTCCCTTAAGAGCGACAAAAAGCGATTTTCATGCTTACCGAGATACAAAGCGCGATTTTCTCCCTTTAAAACCTACCTTATTTGAGTGAAATTTTTTGCGGGCAGGATACAAGATGACATTTTGTATAATAAATAGAGAATGAGGGCAATTTCTTTGCTATTACATAGCGTTTTCATTTTTCCTACGTTTCGATGGTTTGATCTGTTTATTTACATGAATAATGAAATTGCATACTTTTTATACCGGGTATTGTATACAATGCACGAATTTCATGTTGTGGTGAAGTAACAATTTCATACTTTCAGTAACATTCATCCAAACGAGCTTTTTTGGTGAGGTAGCATAATACGGATGAAAATCTATGTAAATATTTTTTTTTAGAATCACGAGAGAATAACTACATAATTTCCAAGTAATTTCTGACAATTCTGACACAAGTGGACCCACAAAACCCGTGCGGTAGACACTCTGAGACTCTTTGATTGAATTGGGGAGGACCTCTTGCTATTTGATTGGGGTGGGGCTGTAGCATGAATATTTCCCTCAATATTGTATGATTATTTGCCTGTCGTCTTTGTATTGTTTGTTGGGTATAGATAAAGGCTTTACGGCACTAGGAACATTGGATGACAAGCGGCATACATACTTGGTATTTGCTTAACTAGGCCAAAGCCCGAGGTGTTAATTCTCATGTGGTGTAATTATCAATTTATCAATTACAACTTAATGAGCATAGTAAATAGCAGCTACTTTTTCTCTGCGTTTCTTAGCAATGTATCCATACCTCCAGAAAATCCGATGAAAAATTCATTTTTTTTTATTATAATTAAATCTTCTGTGTAATAATTTGGAATGCATATTGTAGGTGTAACCTATTAAATACATATATTAATAATTAATATCTGTAACTACTTGCGCTATAGCTATTTTTAGCGCACGGTTAATACTATCCCCGTGCCTATGGTGCTTACATCCGACATGCAAGCATTGTCACTTTCTCCATGCAAAACCTATAATAGAAGAGCTGTATCTCCTGTAGACTTGTTTCAATTTTCAATCATGCAGTTCCGTCATTCAGATTTACGTATCTGCCTGCTGGCTCTCACAGGACTGTCTTCTTGTCTCTCCTCCCTGTCGCTTCTTTTTTTTTTTTTATCTCTCATCACTATGTATACATACGTACGTCTTTTTCTCTCTTGTCTCTCTTTTTCGTTTCACTTCATCTCTTCTGTCTAAATCTTTCTCTCGCTCTTGTCTCGCTTTACTTCATTCTTGCCTTTCTTTATGTCTCTTTCTTCTTCTCTTTTGTTTCCTTATTTCTCTCTACTTCATCCTACCCTTTGTCAAGCTCTCTCGGCTTTGTCTCGCTATCTCGCCTTTTTTACTTCAGTCAATATGGTAATACAACCAAGAATTACGTCCATCGGTATATGCATACACTGATTAAAGAGCCTGCTATAATTTCACCCGGAGAAAGAAAAGGCAAGACGGAGAGAGAGACAAGCGAGAACATGACAGAGAGACAAGAGAGACGAAGACAGCGAGATAAAGCGCGACAAGACTGAATAAGAAACAGAAATAAAGCGACAAAAAACCGAGACAAAAGATGGAGAAAGGACGATAAAAAGACGGAGAAAGAGCGAGATAAAAGAAGGAGAAAGAGCGAGATAAAAGACGTAAATGAGCGACACAAAGAACGGAGAAAGAGACAAAAGGGAGAGACAAGGCAAAGGGTGCAGTAGAAGGCGGTATACACCGTCTATAAGGCGGAAGGGGTGGGGGTTTTTCTTCAGATACAAGAGCCAACAGCGTTAGCCATGGAGTCGTCGAAATGAAACATGGAAGTTTCCGCCATTCTAAATCCCATAAGAAATTTCGGTGTAGTAAGTGTGCTTTTTTAAAGAAATTGAAAAAAAGTCTCCCGTGTTGTGGGTCGAACTGGCACAAATCTTGTATATATTTGGTAGTTACGCAAGGTAGTGTACAAGAACAAAACATTTCAAATTGAAACGGAGTGAGCACTTCGTGTACATTACTTCCTTACTTAAAATGCAATCTTGCAACGTGTCCTCAGCTGCAATCCTTCCCCCCTTCCCATCCCAAATAATTTGCCCTCTTAATTTTTGCGTTCTTAATATTGGTAAATGTCTTGCAGCCCTTTTTTCATTTTGTCTAAAAGGACTGCTCTGAAGGACTGCGCGATCGCCTGGGCAATACTATGTATAGTAGGCAATGCTATGTACTACTGAGAGAACGCAGATGCACAACTAACTTGTGTTAATGGACTTTCTCCAGATCAAAAAGTGTTACATTACGGAGAACGGTCTTTTCCATTTCCAATTTTGAAATAATTTTATATCCGCACCCGCGTTCTTCATCCTTTATTTAATGGGCAATACTATGTAATGAAGACTATCGCTGTATATCGTTACATCCGAAAGCATGATGATTAATTAATTAATTAGAATTACTGATCCATAACGTTTTTAACGTGTGTATATTACTTTAATTATTGGCACTTTCTTTTCCAGCTGAATAAAAACTGCATACAATAATCATGAACACAAGACAATAAATCGACATCATTTTTTGAGCACGTACATAGAAGAAGGAAAGTACAGGGCTGGACACTCTTTCATAACGTGCCAATAACAATCCATTGTCTCCCGAAGTCTCTCTGTCAGTTTTTTATTTACGTGTTTTGCAACGAAATAGTAAAGCGTTACTCGCCTAAAAACGAAAACAGCAAGGGGAAGATAATGTTGGACGAGCTAATGCTTTTTTTGTGGAAATCACAGTCTTGAATTCTTTAAAAATAATTTCGAACCTTTCTGAGCCACATGTATGGCAGTTGTAGTGTACTATGTTTTTACCAAAACAACTCAATTTACAAAAATGTTGACTTAATCGGTTTTGCTTCTGCATCCCACATATGTAAGTTATACGGAAATACACTGTTTCATGCCCTTCCCTCCGGCAATTGCAATGAAAAATTAATTTAATTCAATAACTGCCTTCCAGCGATGCACAACGTTTAACGATACACATATTACTTTAATATTATTTTAATAATGAAAAATTGCAAATTACAGCTTCAAACGGAAAGTTTTATACTCCCACTCACTGGGAGAGGAGGAAAATGCATGCTTGCTAATATGTACTTGTCTCACTCTTTAAAAGGAAAAGAAGGTTATAGATTCATCGTGTCTAACTGATGGATTTTCAGAATTTCTTCCTCCTTCACAACTATAAACCATGAAATACTACAGAAAAGTCTTGACAAAACAGAGCGAGATTAAATACAACTTCAGGAAGCTGAATTGCAACACCTTTCTAAAAATTTGGTTACTAGCACGTGAACAAGCAAAAATATTCATTTATGTGCGTCTCATTCAAGGAAAATTGCAGTAAACACAAAAAGCGTACCCCTCGGCAACACCCATACATTTTCGTGGAACTTAATTTAGTAGTGTAGCATGCTACGCAAATAAAATAGTAAAACAGGTAGGACATGCAATGAACACAAAAAAGAAGACAGTTTCCTGGTCTGATGTCTTTTTTCGAGTATTAAATTGGTTCACGCAGTGGCTTACACGGTCTCACTTATTTTCAGGTCAGATCATGTTCATATTGAATTGGATTGAATTTATTAAATCAGATTCGAGCCCAAGACTCTTCAATCTTTAAAATGCACAGTGTTGTTACATGCCATACTTAATAGCTAACATTCTCCGTTGTCACGAACTCATGCCAGTTAACACTGAATTTTTTTAATCGAAAACCCTGACCGATATTGCTGTTGGATGATTAGTCCGGGACCCTCTTCCAGAACCAATCCAGATTACAATTAGACATTTGACAAATATAAAGAAGCTAATTAAATCATTAAATGTATTCTACCACATAAGACATTGCAAAAATCAGGAGTCTTTCACAAATAAAGCCACGTAATGGTGGCAATTGTGGTATATTTTTACATAAGCGTAGCAACTGATTCACAAAATAATCCTGAAGAATCGGAGTGTGCCGAATTGCTTTTACTTTTACAGTAAAATTCCATGTAAATCGTTATAAATTACTCTAATAAATTCGTAATAAGCAGTAATTAATAACTTTCATACAACATTGTTACACAATGTGACTGCAAGACATATTTTTCCCAATAAAAGCTGCGAACTGCCCAATTTTAGTAGGCTTACATGTTTGTGTCACGTTCAGCTTGTGCTTTCTGTGGTTCTTGATCCACGCCCATCTCGTAGGTGTCTATTGTCGATCATTGACAGAATATTAACATATACTCACTTTGACTGGACCAAGCAATGCAATGAAGCCCTTTAAACTGTACACTACTGAAGCTCCGCTACGCGCCAAAATGTCGGGATTACACAACCTGCTAGCAGCATTTATCCTGTTGGCAGTATAAACAAGTCACTTATACCGATTCGCTTTCTCCGCCGAACATTTGCATGTATTTGCACAACGTAAAAAATGGATACGCTACTTTGAATCGTCTCTTGCCTCTTGCATGTTTTTCTATCTCCATCACCTTATTCTGTCTTCTATTATTCAGAAGTTTCCTTATTCATTCTCTCGTCTGTTG
Source organism: Disparrhopalites patrizii (assembly GCA_034698585.1). Classification (NCBI taxonomy): domain Eukaryota; kingdom Metazoa; phylum Arthropoda; class Collembola; order Symphypleona; family Sminthuridae; genus Disparrhopalites; species Disparrhopalites patrizii. The sequence goes on along the minus strand of JAQGBT010003678.1, from coordinate 401 downwards.
TCCTAAACATTTCTTTCCGTCTTCTATTATTGTCATCGAAATCAGCTAGACGATTCTCTCAACTGTTCTTCCACTGATTTCTCCTTTCCCCTTCTGCTATCCTTCTCGCTTTATCGCCTTCCACTTCGTCTTGTTTTCACTTTTGCTCATACATTCATGTACTTAACTAAATAAAATATTTTTGGAAATAAACAATGAAAAGTCATATGTATCTTTTAAGTATCTACACGATTATTCGTTTAATCACATAAACCATTCCAAAATAAACTATGCACATAACTGAACCAGTTTATATACCAGCGGTGCCCAACCCTGTGACCGCGATCACAAGTGCGCCCACGCAGAGTTTTCTGTGCGCCCACGACCATGTTTAGGTCCACCGCGAAAATGACTACTTTTCG
>JAQGBT010003677.1:0-18824 GCA_034698585.1 Disparrhopalites patrizii | reverse complement strand
GTATTCATAAGTAGGAAAAACGCGTATTTTAATTCGAATTTTAATCCATATTTTTTCGGATGTCATTCCCTGTAAATCATAATGAATTTTAATGGTGAAAGTATTTATTTTTGGATTTTTTTTTTAAATTTACTTCAACCTGTGCATGTGACTGTGACCTCTCAAAAATGTGTGAAGTGGAAAAGCTTCAGTGGACGAAATTCATTTTCACATAAAATAATTCTTTTTTGTAAATGGACTTAAGCCACTTTGGAACCCTGCCCTTCACATTTTGGTATTTCTGTTTTGAAAAGGAAAATCAGTAAAGAAAACAAGAAAACGGATCTTTTGTCCAACGTTTTCACGGACAATGTGTGATTTTAAACTCTGAATGGATTTTTTATCGTGTTGTAAAAGGTATTTTTTATCAAGAATATGGATCCTATGTATGACATTGAAAACTGGAAAAGAAAAAAAAAAGGTCAGTAACTTTTCAAGCATTTATTTTTCACCTTTTGCGTTTTTTTTAGGATGATTACAAAATGTGGACCTATTTTTTTCTGTGAATGATATGCAACAATCTTTTCATGAAAAAAGCGTTACGGAGTAGAAGTACAGTGTTTTTACAATTAACTTGTTCTCTTTTCAAATCGATGTGATAGCTAAAAGTTACCTAAAATCTGTTCCTTCAGGCTGTGACCCCTTCCAGGTCATTGCCCTGGGAAAAAAGACTGGCGAATTGTAACATCGTTCTGTATATACGTGACGTTCTTCCAATTATCATGAAAGGTTAAATGTGTTTATCCCGGCAACGGATCAGGCATTATCAAGTGACCTATATTGAATATATTTTGTGGTAGTTTTAAAGAAGACAAAGTTGTTTGACGAAGATTTTTTTGCTCAAAAAGTTGATCGGTAACCACAAAGTTATGGAAGGAAGACCAAGGTCACTGATGCGGAAGGATTCCTATGCATGTTGCAATCCCCAGATCCCCGGCTTGGTTAAAGCTCTGGGCTCAAATCAGGTGGGTGATTGTATCTATCTGCCACATTTGTGTGAGACGTCAGATATATATAGTTAACGTATTTTAATATTATTTGATCATTTTCAGCGTGTTGGATCATGAGAAAGAGGATAACTGATTTGAAAATTGACTCCTTTTCAGGGACTTTCTTGCCGTAATTCTTCTGGTGTCCAGTCCAGACATCGGTTTGACAGCACTTTCAGTGAGGTTTGAACAATCAAGCTTGGATTCTTCCATAGTTTTAGATGCATGAGTACGCAAATTGATCGAACGATCCGTTCAAATTGGTGGTTGAATCACATATTTTGTGAAAAATATGACCAATATAGGTAACCCGTGTGGTCCACGTTGATCTGACTTAAGCAAGGTTGACTCAAGAGCAATGTAAAAACATTTTCTTGAGGCAGTTTTATTTATATTTATTTTAATTTTAAATGCTTGGATTATGTGAGAAAACGATATGGGTGACCCCGAAACCTGACCCCTTCAATCATTGTTTCAAACCAAAAACTTGTGTAGTTTTCGTGTTCATTTGTGTCAATAAAACGAACTAATTGTATACTAATTCATTGACCTTTGATTTGACAGGAAAGTGAATGCAGCAATGAGGAACGTGTATTTATTCCCAGTTACTTGGATTTGCCTCTTGTGGACGCCATTTCAGAGGACATTGTGACAGAATTGAAACGAGACTTGGACACTGATGTCCATCGAATTAGACTTCGGGAAATTTATAAGCGATTTGGGGTCAATCCTCATGTGGTAAGTATGCATACTTATTTCGTTATTTCTATTGGTTATACTAAATTGTTTTATCCTGAATACACTCTGGACTAATCAAAACAATCATTATTTCAAGATATTTCAAGATATTCATTTATTCAAGATATGTTGATAATGTTAAGAAAAAGTCAAGAAATATTTGGATTGTTGAATTAAATACCTTTTGTCGGAACTACCGTAGGGGCTCTCAAGAAGTCAGGTCAAAGTGAATTTGAAAAAATATGGAGAAAACATTCTCAGACCACCAGCAAAGTACGCAGAATGGCGGATCTTCCTCCAGCATCTCTTTGGAGGATTCTCCTTCCTCCTCTTTGTCGGAGCTGCACTTTGTTTCTGTGCTACCTGGACGGAATGGTCTTTCCTCCTTGATGAAGCTGAGGAATATGTATGTATTAATACATCGGAATTTGAACAATTCTCTGGCTTAATTATAATTTGGAGTGACGGATGCTGCAAACATCTAAAATAGTGGCTTAAATTAAATTAATTTTCTTTTTGTTGTTTGCAGATGTACGTAGGAATTGTGCTGACAATTGTTATTTTCGTTTCTGCAGCTTGCACCTACTATACGGAGAGGAAAAGCAACACCATCATTGTAATTTTTATTTTATTTGTTTGCTAGATGTGTAAAGATTCACGTATACATTTATCGGTATTATATGTATACCTATGTTTTTTTGTGTTCAAGAATTCTTTCAAGAAAATGGTCCCCCAATGGACGTCTGTCATGAGAAATGGCTTCGACACGCAACTTCGCATGACTGATCTGGTGGTAGGAGATATTGTTCAGGTCAAAAGTGGAGACCTCATCCAAGCTGATATTCGTCTTATTGAATGCTTTGGCTTGAAGGTTTCCCGGTTTCTGTTATGAATAATCCATAATAGTTCATAAAAATACGTACGGTATTATTCTTTGGAGCAGAGAACTAAAGCATGTATAGTTTCTTTGAAGGTGGACAATTCAGCTTTAACTGGAGACCCTGAACCTCAAAGTCGATGCTTGGAATGTACTCACGATAATCCCTTGCAAACTAAGAACTTAATATTTTATGGTACATGTGCTTTGAAAGGTATCAGCCCAGAAATCGTATTTATTGCAAAAATAAATCTGCAAAACTCGTAATTGGGAATCTAATCGTGGATTGGAAATGGGAAATATTTTAGGTCATGCCAAAGGTGTTGTAGTCAATGTTGGTGAACGGACACTAATCGGACGCCTGTCACAAACAGCATCCAAATTGCAGAAGCATGAAACACCAATCCATAAAGAAGTTGAAGATTTTGTACACATGATATCTACCGTGGCTGTCATCATCGGTATCTCCTTCTTCATTTCAGCTGTCGCCCTAGGCGATCCTCTGTTACAGTCGGTGATCTTTCTCGTGGGCATCATTTGTGCCAACGTCCCAGAAGGTCTCCTTGCCACTGTGACAGTGTGCCTGGCTCTTTCTGCCAAGAACATGACCAAGAAAAATTGCTTGGTGCAGCATTTGGAAGCAGTGGAGACTCTAGGATTTACTTCATGCATTTGTGTTGATAAGACAGGGGTTCTCACGGCGAACAAAATGGCCGTTAGTCATCTATGGTTCAACGATCACATGAAAGACCTTCAGCCTATGGATTACATCTCTGTTCGTTGGGCACACTCAATTCCGATTAATCCCAATGATTTGGCTTTTGTCGCTCTTACACGTGCAGCTGCCCTTTGTAATCGAGCCGCTTTTTGCCATGACCAGTACGGTGTGCCTCTGTCAAAACGGTATAATACATATACTTTTGTTAAAATAATGCCTATCGTTCAATATAATTTTCTTATTATTGATTTTGTTGATCTCAGGAAAATTATAGGAGACGGAACGGATACCGGGATTCTTAGGTGCGTCCAACCTTTCGTAGGCAACATACTTTATTTTCGGAGAAAACATCCAATAGTTCATGAGATACCATTTTCTTCCACTACAAGAATACACGTTACTGTGCATGAAATGCCCACTGATTCATCACACTACTTAATATGCATGAAGGTACCTATGTCAGTATTTTTTGACTATACAATACATATAATGTTGTGTCCATTTATTGAAGAAAGTCTAGCAAAATTGCTGCCTTTTACAGGGTGCGCCAGAAGTAATTCTGGAATATTGTCGAACTCTGCTCTACAATAATCGAGAAGTTCCTATGTCGAACGAGTGGGTCACAAAAATTGATTATATGTTTTGTCGTTTCGGGGAATTGGGAGAAAGAGTCCTTGGTTCGTGTATTTATTCTGTGGGCTCGTTGTAAAATTCTGTCACATTTCTTTTTCTATTTGATTGTAACATTTGTGTGCTTAGATCTAAAGAAAACTGGCATAAACTAAGAATGGCACAATTGTCTTCTCTCGCAGGTTTCTGCGATTGTGCTATACCACGCCGAGATTTCCAAAAGGAAGCTGAATTTACCGAATTTTTGGAAGGACCTCCTCGGTTTAGGTTTCTTGGTTTGATGTCCCTTGTGGATCCCGTCAAACCTTGTGTGTCTTTGTCCATGAGCAAATGTCACACTGCAGGGATCAAAGTAATCATGATGACAGGTGATCATCCTTCCATGGCTAAGACTGTGGCCCGGGCAGTGGGCATTATTTCAGAAAGTAAGTTAATTGAAATTATTTCCTAATTCCCTGTATGATTTGATTTGTCTTCTTATTATTTAAGTGTATCAACACTGTTTTACATCATTTGCGAAAGGATAAAGTAATTGGATACGGAACGTTTTTGTGCAGATTCTCTCACCCTGGATGAAGTTCTGGACAAGGTGAGGTCATGCGAAGGGAAATGGAATCCAAATCAGGTAAAAGCAATTGTGGTGCATGGAGACGATCTGAAAATCATGGAAAGTTGTGATGTTGACGAAATTTTCAAGTAAGTCAAAGACAAATTGTAATTGCATTCACGTCTGACTTGTATTACAAATTGTGTACACATCTAGTCTTTCTACTTACACATTTATCTTTTTTCCTTCAAACAGAAATTACCAGGAAATAGTTTTTGCCCGAATTACACCCCAGCAAAAATTGATGATAGTAGAAAGCTGTCAACGACAAGGTTGGGCGACGGCCGTAACTGGAGATGGCGTCGCAGATTCTCCGGCCTTAAAGCGAGCTGACGTTGGAGTTGCCTTAGGCCTTTCTGCAGCAGACGTAGCAAAGGAGGCATCGGATATGATTCTCCTGGACAACAGTTTTTCGTCCTTGGTCTCGGGCATTGAGGAGGGACGTTTAATCTTTGACAATTTGAAGCGATGTGTTTTCTACACACTCACAGACAACGTGGCAGAGCTAGCCCATTTCTTTGTGTTCCTCGTCACGAAAATCCCTCTTCCTCTCGGAACAATTAGCATTTTGTGTCTGGATTTGGGCACAGATATAGTCCCATCTGTCAGCCTGATCTATGTGCAGGGTGAGTCAGATGTGATGAAACGACCTCCAAGGAGCACAGACGAGAAGCTTGTCAGCCGGCAGTAAGATCTTCCTTTTATTTGTAATCGGCATGCTTAAAAAGAAAGAAAGAAAAAGATTATTCAATTCCAGGAGTATTTTTTTTAAATAAAGGCTATTAGCGTATGCATATGGCTACATCGGAATCATTGAATCCTTTGCGGGCTTCTTCTCCTACCTAGTCATCATGGGCGAGAACGGCTGGCTCCCCCGGAGACTTTTAGGTATTGGAGATGAATGGAACTCGGAGGCTGTCAGTGATTTGCAAGATTCCTATGGACAAGAATGGGTATGCTGTAATGCCGTGTAACACATTATATAAAACTTCTAATTAATTGATTTGTGTCTTATTAGACTCGGTACAATTTTTTCAATTTATTTTTAGACATTTGCACAGCGGAAACGGTTGGAAATTGCAGCCTCAACTGCCTACTTTGTGTCTATTGTGGTAAGAGACCAATCTTTTTAGACCAAGCCAGAATAACTTTTGTACGCGGTTCAATTAATTATTATGTATACTGATACTCTGCATCACCTACTTACATCTACAAAATGTCTTTAATGTGCAACGTTGCAGATAACACAATGGGGATCTCTTGTAATTTGCAAAACTGTTCGCATTTCTGCTTTTCATAAGCAAGCCAGCTATGCTAAAAATATGTACGTCACGGCTTTTTTTTCTATTTGACTTTTACCAATAACACGGTTGAATGCATACATATAATACATATACAAAAGAAAATGTGTACATATATACCTATATGTATATACAAATGTCAATAATGCTCTTGTATTTCAGAATAAATACAGTAAACTTTGCCTTAGTCTTTGAAACGCTTGTCGCTGCCTTCCTCATCTACACGCCTGGACTTGCCTTTGCCCTTAATCTCTCACCGTTAAAGTAAGTTAATACATATAGTCAATAGTCAATACGTTATGGAAATATACATACATATTATACTGGTATATTTTATTTACAAAAAATTGCGCGTTTAGTCTGTTAAAAGTAATGTATGATGTAAGTTTTAAAATAGTTAAAATTTCCGTTTATTCATATGTGTTTACTTTGTAAATGGGTTTCTTTCTAACAATAACTTTATTTTGGCCTCCGAAACTAAACACAGGATACGTTGGTGGCTGCCAGCACTTCCCTTTTCCCTTCTCATCATTGCTTACGACGAGATCCGACGCTACATCATTCGGCACTATCCGCACAGCTGGTTTGCTTCTGAATTCTCTTTTTGAGAATCATCCTGCACCGAAAAATATTAGTAATTGGTAAATGTAAATGCTGAGCTTTGGGTTGTTTTTCAACAGTATCGCTAGGCTTGACCACAAGAGATAGTTAAAAGAAAAAAAACTATTGTTTGGTAAATTTAATGCGTTAGACCAGATGTGAGAAATTATATTATTGATACAATAAAGATCTTAGAATGATGAAATATGTTTTCATGTTTTCACCTAAATAATGTCCAAAATTGTTCTTACCCTTGTTTCAAATTCAATTCCATGATGAAAGTAGGCATCGTTTGCTTCCGGTATGCACGAAGAACTTCAGACGTATGAATTAATGCATTGTTTTAAAATAAAACAGTTGAAGGTTTTAGCTCAGCTACAAAATAGAAAATTCAACTTTATTGATACCTCCTACTAAGTATAATAATTATCCCCAGAAATCCGCAAATATAATGTATAATATTAATCAGTGCTATCAACATGTAAAGAAAAAATGCCATCCTCATCCGTGAAGCAGAGTATGTGAACATTTTTTCTTCCTTTAGGAGGCGGAGATGCGCCTTTGGAGAATAGATCAAAAGTTCCGACGACATCTTTTTCTTTCCCAGCTTTGTCCTGGAACTCTTCCTGAAGTACAATTTGAACATTAGCCGGGAAGAGGCTGCACTGTTTGGAAAATAAGGCTTTTGGCTCAAAGCTGGGATACTTGGCCACGACCGCATTGAGCCATAAGTTTGGCTCCAGACCTGTGGCCGTGAAACTCCGGGAACGAATTTTCAGCTTGGTCCGACTCCGATCATAAATTTTTACTGAAGACATGGGAAGAATGGCCGCGAATCCCGCTCCGTTCTGAGCAATAAGGCACGCTCCCAAAAGTGGGCCGTTACGAACAGTCACTCCAGTAATTTTTTTCTCCTCGAAGACTTCACGGTACACATCATCCAACCTGGAATTCCCGCTTTGTATGACGATGGCACTTCCCCCTGCCTTTTTCCCACCCACACAATGTTTGAACAGAATCATTCCGGCCCGCCGGTAAACCTTGGAAACGTCCCGCTCCTGCCAGGGTTGAGACTTTCCCTGGAAGAGAGCAATGTGCCCATCCAGAAATTCGTACGAAGAACAATCGGCGATGGTCGATGAGCACACGGCAGCTTGAGTTTCGATACAACCCGGGCTGATTCGTACCAAAGCCATTTCAAATTGTTTTCGCAGGCTCTGTCCAACGAAGACCGTCATGGGTTTTCTAGCAAGTCCTCCAGCACTCACCTTATAATATTCTTCCTTGAAAGCATGCGCCACCCCCGCGGCCAGGAGACTGGAAAGGATTCGGCTGTGTCCAAAAACAGCACCAGCCGCCTCTTTCATTCTTTTACGAGCGTTGCTTGTTGTCAGCATGGACAAAACCACGCAGGCGCTCTCCACTTCTTCGGACTGTGTAATGGCCAAAACATCCGTCTTGATCTGCTTGAAGTAGGCTCTGAGGATGTCTTCGGATGTCAACCGGAGGACTTGCTGCCCGTCACTGAGGGAGTGACTCTTGTCTTCCAAGACGACGTCCAAAATGTGGAGGTGATTCCGCTCGCTTTTGACCTCCGCCGCCTCCTGCCCAATCACCACCCTCCTGGGGAGAAAGGCCACTTGGCTGGGGATGTCTAGGAGGATCTCCATCTCCTTTGTTTCCGGATTCAAAATCCCCACTTGGGTCTCGTAGTTGTCCAGATAGATCCCAATGTGAACTCTACGATAAGCGGGGACTTCGTTGACAGGATTTGATGGTTCAAACTTGGTCGAAAGATGCTCGGGAGTGTCTTCCAAATTAAAAAGAGGATAGTCATTAAGTTCTATCGCTGTGGATTTCCCTGCCGACGTGGACACCGACGGAGGATTACTGATGGGGTAAGAAATGAAATCATTAAGATCCTGCAGCGCCGTGGGAATCACGTTTCGATGTTCTTGAGGCTGCAATGGAAGCCAGGGATTGCGGAAGGGATTCGTATCACCATTCAAATTGTTCGTTCCTACCGTTGGAAAATTACTCAAATTTCCGTGAGCATTTTGTGGCAAATTGTTCGTTCCCACCGTTGCAAAATTGTTAAAATTTCTGTGAGCATTTTGTGGCGAATTAATCGTTCCCACCGTTGCAAAATTTCCATGACCATTTTCTGACAAATTGTTCGTTCCCGCCATAGAAAAATTATTATAAATTCCAGATTGAGTATTTTGTAGAAAATTTTCTCCGGCGGTCGTTGTTCGTTGGTCATTTGAGCTTGGATCTAGCTCATAATAACTTCTAAATGGATTCTGAGACATTGGCTTCTCCATTTCCTCATGTTTTATTCCCTGAACTTGCAGCGGGTTTTGCGGATTTTCCAAATGCTGGTCCAACATATTCCTGTCTCCTTTGGCCACCAGAACTTCCCGGAATTCTTGGGTTAGCTGTGCAGTAAATTGCAAACTTGCCCCCGACAATTGTGAAAAGCGATGGCGGGACAAATTCAAGCTTTTCTCCTCCTGAGTCAGGTTTTCCAGGTGATTTGGGGAACTGAAGCTGTCCAGGTATTCGTCCGTAGTCTCTTGTACCCCTTGTTGATTTATCTCCAATGGAGGGTCCATTTTTTTCTTCTATTTAAAATTTGTTTGCACCTTTATGGATATTGTAACCCCAGAGAAATTGGTTGGCGATTACACCATGAATTTTTTATTTGTTGGTTTTTGTACAGTTTTTGGCAATAACAAGTATATGTGGAAATGAGTGTCTATTTATCAGAATTTAGTGAGTGAATCAGAAGTTATCAGCATTCCGATAAAAGCATAATGTGCACCAAGAGTCATGACTCAACCGGGTGTAGATTACAAAATTATTTTGCAAATGCATATGTATCTGCCTGTATTTTATGTCCATTAAATCCCAATCGTACATCTATCTACAGATATATACATTACCTATATAGATATAGGCCCAATAAAACTCATGTTGCAATTGAAAATTCGCAGAACTCAATTTTCTGCACATCTGCACCTGCAATATCTGCATGAGCTGGAGCTATAGGGAAGATGGAACGTTTTTAAAACATTTTAAATAAAGTTTTTTCTAAATAATTCCTTTTTATATTGTAACCGTGAGTCGATAATAGATTATTAATTATTACATATGGTCAATGACAACAATGTGTCAGCAATTATGCATAGAATGTGGATAGGATTTGGAAATTTATTGCGAATGACATCTAATGACTGTTTCGTAAGAGAGCATATTTATAGATACCGAAAATGATAATAATTCCATTCCATTGCATATGTAATTTCGAATTTGTTGACTGTATGTCTCTTATTGGCATTCAAGACCAAATAATATTCACGATTAATCTCAACACAAAAACAAGCCCTTAATTTTTCTTTGAGGCTTCCTCCAAGAATATTCATTTCAAGTCATTTATCAAAATAAATATGATTATGAATGGAGAACAATTTTCATGAAATAAGACTGATGCAAAAAAAAAGTGTGTGCTTCTAGCAGAGTAAAAAAGATGATGTTTATTGAAAATTCAAATTTGTACTTGGCGCAGGAAATTTGCCATAACTTGATAAATTTTGGTTAAATAGAGAAAATGACGCTTTATTTAGATTTTAGATTCGCAATAAATTTTTGCGATATAAGCACATACACGTGTATTTGTATTTATTTCATAAACATTTATTTACTTATAATATATATTTACTTATTATATAATGTAATGTATGTATATTTATAAATGCCTTGTTTCTGGGCGTGTGGATTACATGGCTGAACTTGGGCCGGGTAAGAATACATTTTGGCACAAGCTATAAAAACGTGCTTGTACCTAAATGCACTTAAAAAATAGGAATTATCTAGAAATACTTATCGGCGATTTCCCATGTAATTCTTAGGGACAGAAGCAACTCGGACCACTCCCTGCCTCACTCCGGAAGCAGCCCTCATGGCCATTGTACAAGGGGAAGGAATCGGGGCGTAGCCCTCGGGTTGAACACAAAGAGAGAAAATCCCGTCCTCATCCGCAAAACAAAGGACTTGGGCCGTCCTTCTGTGCAAGGTATGACCATCTTCCGGGACGAAATCATACGTGTCCACCTCCTGGGATCGACCACAATCAGACCATTCTTCCCGCAACACCACCTGGACATGTCCAGGATAGGCGTGCCATTCCCGGGAATACAAGGTCTGGGGCAGGAAACTGGGCCAAGGCAATTCCGCCTTCATCCCATCACAAATCCCGTAAAGCTTATTCAAGGACAGATCCGAGGATCGTTGGGTAAAAAGTTTTAATTTGGACCGGCTCCGGTCATAAACTTGAATCTGGGGCGGGATGAGACATGTCGTCTGGGCCTGTTGCTGTGCCAGGAGGCAAGCCCCTAGGAGGGGACCGCTACTGATATTGACCTTGGCGATGGCGTGCTGGTTCAAAATCCCCCGGTAGATGTCGTCCAGACAGGAATTGCTTTTGACAATTACGGCAACGTCCGACTCGGATTTTCCTGTCCGACCAAAAAGGGATTGACCCGCATTTTGGTAGGCTCCCAAAACAGGTGGTCCTTGCGAAGCGTGATACTGTCCCGTGAACATGGCATTGTGCCCATTAAGAAAGCCGTAGGCGGAACATCTCTTGAAATTTGCGGAAGACACAGCGGAGACAGTTTGAATGGCGCTGGGGCTGATCTCGATGAGTCCCATTTCGAATTCCTTCCGAAGACTTTGACCCACGAAGACCTTTTTGGGCTCTGCCAGGGGTTCGCTCAGATAATACTGGACATGCGCGGCGTAAGCCACTGCTGTGGCCAGAAGGGAGGAAATGACCCGGGTTTTCCCCAACGTGGCACAACCCGCCTTGATCCTCTTTCGCTCCCTGCTGGTCGTGGGGAAGGGCAAGACAATGACGGTGTTCGTTATGTTCGGGATGTGCATGATGCTTCTCACGTCCATGCCGATTTTCATGAAGAATGTCCTAAGAACGTTCTCCGAACTCAATCGCAGGGTGGTGCCACCTGTACAAATTTCCAGGGGGACCTCCGAATGGATAACGTCCGCAATATGTAAATGATTACGCTCATTGGCGAATCCCACCGCTTCATTTCCAATCACGACCCTGTCGACCAGGAAGGCTATTTGTGCGGGAATATAAAGAAGAATTTCCACTTGGTTGGTCATCGGTTCCAGACGGCCCACGGCGGTGAACAATCTATCCAAGTAAATGCCGATTTGGGCTGATCTTTCTGGTCTTCTGGACTCTAGAGGATTTAGCGACGTCTTGCTTTCTGACGGAATTTGGGATGCGGTTATCCCGATGTTCGGTTGGGGATCAATCCATGTTCTGGGAAGGCTGGATTGAGCTTCATCGGAAGGGTTATTCGCGGAAATATCTCGCCCTTTCTCATCTAATGAAATCTGGAAAGAAGGTTTGTCTTTTATGGCTTTTGATGCAGCTTCCAAACTGACCTCCGACGTCATTTGCAAAGTTGACTGGAGATTTAGATCTTCTGGGAGTCGCGGATACAGATTTCTCCCCGACGCAGTATTGGGAATCGTGCGGAAAGCGGAGGAATTGGGTCCAGCATCGCTCAGAACCAATTGGAACTTCATAGGAAGGAAGTCCTCCGGTTTCTGTCGGGAAGTTGAGCCTGGAGAAGTAACCGAATCGAATTTTAGGGACTCGAGATAAGCCGCATCGCCATTAGTCTCCGTGACCACGCCGTCCTCCTTCTCGGGTCGGCATTCCTCCAAAAGCGTGGCCAATTTTTCCTCCAATCTCTGGTTCAATTCGTAAGCGAAGCAATCCCTCCTCTCCACCGCCTTGGCTTCCAGGAATTGTGTGAAGGCTTCCATGGCAGTCTCCGCCATGACCTTGTGATGCTGGACAATTTCTTCCCGAGAATGTTCCCGGGGCACGAAGCCATCCATGATCTCATCATAGAGATTCTCCGCCTCGATCGTGGCGCTCTTCACCTTCCTCCCCAGGGCATCCCCTTCCAACTCCTGTCTCTGGAGGTGCTGGGCTAATTGGGAATTGAGACGGGCTTCCAGCAGTCGGTATTCTTCCACCATGAACTCCTTCAAGGGGGCAAAGGTCACTAGATAGCTTCGGAGGATTTCCCCCTTTAAATTCTTGTGGTAATCCCGTAATTGACTGTCCGTAATGCCCCCTCTGGAGATGACGGCAAGCATGGACTCTCGATATTTCTCCTCCGCCTTTCCCGACGCTTCCCGTAACTTCCTCCGGATTATCATCTCATTTGCTGGAGAAGATTCCATGATGATGATTTCAGTGGAAATTGGGCATTAAACCCCAATTGGTTTTGCAATGGGCAAGGCTCTAATAAAAGAATTTTTAGATGTCACAACACTGAGAAACGGAGAGAATTTTAAGCCAGAAAACCTAACTTAGCTGTTTTTTAAGTGTCACTGGAATTGTAATAACTAATGGGAGAAATTGAAAGGTTGCTTTCCTTTTAACGGTGGTAAATCCGTATGTTAATGTTTGGTAACAGCAACAGCTGAAATATGAAAACTTGAGTGTGAAGTGAATGATTCATCTGTTTATACAAATAGTGTAAAGGGGTGATAAATGATAAAGAGGAAATCCCAGGCCTCCATCCACATAATACGAGCATATGGTCTTTGGTCGACTGTCGAGTTGCATTTACGAAATAGTATAAAATGTGCATTTAGTTAGGTATATACGCAAAGTCCATGCATATAATTGCGTATTACAGGCTTTGTTTCACATGTAAGTATATAGGACGTGATACTCATTTAATGAGTCATCGCCTCATATTATGCATCGTGTGACTCGGCATGAATATGAATAAAAATATATTACCGAAAAAAATACGTTTGCCTGTTGCCTCCCGTCAATACGATCCCCAAACGTTGGTCCTCACACTTTAGAGCAAGGATGTCAGAGCTTTAGTCCTACTGCAATTAGTCTGACAAGGTAGTAAGGTTTAATGTTTAATGGTGGTTTGGTAAAGTAAAGTAATGCATTGTCATGATGTATTTTCTAATTTTTGTCCAGGTAATTTGATTGTGGGTTAGTTGCTTCAAGTATTTTTTTTTTTTGTAATTGCATTCCCATCTAAATCTGTATATACAACGGAAGTATTGAGGTCACGTAAGGTCAAAAGATAATACTAAGGATTTTGATTAATTATCAAGAATAATATGTAATAAATGCCAAAAATGTATATTAGGGTAAATCCTTGATATTGTGGCCAACAGGGAATTTAATTGTAGTCACCCACCAATTTAATCTCGATCACAAACTTACATGCATGCATATAGGAAAAAACATGTACAATTAAGAAGAAACATTCTTGCCCATATTATTCATTAAATATTGGCGACCAATGGGCCAATACATATAGAATTGTAAATTCAGGAAATGTTTCAAGGTTTTCAGGTGTCATTCAAGTGTAAACTTGACCTGGTTTTCTTTTTTTTTCTCGGCCTTCCGGAATGATTCACCTGACTTGCAGGATAATCATAAGTACATATAATGAGTGTACTTTATTACAGAAATATGTTATCTCCAAATTATACATGTATATGTGCAAGTACAATTGTAAGTGGTCACAATTACATGCCAATGGCCACATTTGTGAACTTCTGTATATTTAAAAAAAGGCATATTGCGACATCAGTGAGGAGAAATGTAATAAAAATTTTATCGATTATAGCTGAAAATGCTGCACATTAGAACCTCATCTAAAAAACTGCTTACTTTAAGCACAATAGAAAAAAAGGAAAAAACGTTGCAAAAAAAAAATGACCACACTATCTGGCTTTACACTAATATCAAATTTTTACGACATGCAAGTTTTCTGTTTCATACCATGACTTAATAAAATGACGTGTCCAGATTTAAGAAAATGATTTTGCTAATCTCGAAAGTCTTGGGTATGAAAGGAATTTATTTTTGCAAAAGAAAACAATAGTAAAATCCGCAATTTACGCTTTGCATGTAATTAAAACCAAGGAAACTACATTCATCACAGCTATTATAGGTAAACACATAAGTATTGAATTGGTTACAGGCAAGTAAAATGAATTAGAATCAAGTAAACTATTTGTGCACTAGAACTACTATAATTGTGGCTTACTTTGTGTAGGTATGCGTTTTTGCGCTGAAAATGCAAATAAATTACAAATTACAATTATGCTTATAATTACAATAATTATTATTATTAAGTACAGATTACACACTTTTGTACAAAACATTAACCTACAAGCTTCCGGAAAATTTTGTATTTTCAATTCACTTGCAACAATGTGTCTGTTAAAACCATTTCTTCGACTTCCTCTTTGGCGTGGAATTTTGAGCGCACTGGCCCTTCCCGGCATTTACGTGACGAACGAGGCCGGCCTTCTCCACGAAGAGACTGAAGACGCCATCTTCATCCGTGAAGCACACGAATTGCGCCCGATGTCTCACATCCTGATCCGACACAGAGGGTTCCGGGAGGAAATGGAAAGTGTCCACTTCCATTAATGGGACTCCGCTAATAAATTCCTCCTGAAGGACGATTTCCACATGTCCAGGCCCAACATGACACTCTCTGGAAAAGATAGTTCTGGGTTCGAAGCTTCCCACAGAGATCTCCTCCAGTAAATGGTATGTATTGGAGGTTTGACGAGAGTACAGCCGGAGTTTGGTGGAGTTGAGGTCATAAATTTTTATTTGGGCTGGAATTAAACAAAAATATGTCCCAGCTTCCTTTTGAGCCGTGAGGCATGCCCCCAACAATGGTCCTTGGCGCAGATCCACCCTGGTTAGGACATGTTCATTGAAAACGTGCTGATACATGTCGTCCAAGCGATTACAGTTGCTCTGAATGACCATCGCCGTATCGGAGGCCTTCTTCCCGCCGAGGGTTTGCTCAAAAAACTTGTGCCCCCCGAGGCGATACACCTTCGCAATTTCTTTCTCATACCGATAGCAGCCAATGGCCATTGTCGTGTGACCATTGATAAAGTCATAGCGGTGGCAAATCTCCATGTTGTGGGAGGAAAAGACGGATTTGGTTTGAATGGATCCCGGCCCGATCTCAATTAGCGCCATCTGAAATCCCGTTTTTAAACTCTGGGCCACGAAAATTTTCCCGGGCTTTTTCCTCCCATCTCCCACGTAGTGCTGGGCATGCGCCGCGTAAGCCACACCCGTGGCCAAGAGGGAGGAGATAATCCGAACGTGGCCCAAAACGCCCTCTGCCGCCGCCTTTAACCTCTTCCGTTCGTTGCTGGTGCTAGGGAATGGCAAGGCCATGACGCAACCTCCCACGTCCGACGCTCCCGTGATGGCCAAAACATCCGCGCGAATCTTCAAAAAGTAGGTCATGAGCACGTTTTCGGACGTGAGTCTCATCATCTGCTGGCCGGAGCAGATCATGTGGATCTTGTTTTTTAGCAGGGCATCGGCGATGTGAAGGTGATTCCGCTGATTTTTCATCTGCTGGGCTTCGTGTCCAATCACGACTCTGTCCGAGAGGAACGCGATTTGGCTGGGGATATTCAGGAGTAGATCCACTTCGTTGGTCATCGGGTTGATCATGCCGATCTCGGTGCGGTATCTGTCGAGATAAAGTCCGATGCGGGCAGGCTCGGCTGAACGAAACGTTTCTCGGAGGAATGATTTGCTGGCGTTTCCAAAAATTTCGGTCTGTGATACGAATCTTGATGGGACGTTTAGCTCTTCTGGACGGCCTCGCGTTCTGGACGCTCTCGCGTTTGGCTCTTCTATGCGCTCTCGCATTCTGGGCGCTCTCGCGTTTGGCTCTTCTGGGCGCTCTTGCGAAATCTGAGGTTCCATGAACCTTGTTGGGGTTAATCCTCCGGAGGTGTAATTGAAACTCATTAAATCTTCCCCCGGGGCGGAGGGAGGAATAGACCGAAATTCATCTGAAGGGAGGGAGCGATTTTCCTCCAAGGAAATAAAATCATTTAAATCTTCGCGCGCGGAGGGTTTTTGCGCGGTAGGTAAATTTACGAGAAATTGGGGCTTGCATTGTTCCCGGTGATTGTCAAAGCGGGCGTTGTGGTTCAAATTGTTGGGCGTCTGAGGAATTCCAGAAACTTTTGATGTTCTGGATACTTCTGCGGGTTGACTCCGGCTTGTGTCCAGTCCAGTTGCCGTCCGTGCATCGAAGCGAAGTGTCCTTAAAAACATCTTCTGGTCTTTGTTTTCCTCATCCGTCACGCTAACGGACACTGGCGGCGTGTCCGGAAGGCAGGCGTCCAGTAAACACTCAAGCTTTTCCTCCAATTTCGTCTCCAACTCCAGCCGGAAGCACATTCTCTTCCCGTCCAAATTTTCCCGGTCTAGCAGGCGCTCAAATTCTTTCAGCGCCGCGGCCTTCATTTTATCGTGATGAGCCCGAACTCGCTCCCTGGAATTTTCACTCGGAATAAACCCCTCCAGGGATTGATCATAAAAATTTTCCGCGGCAATCGTCGCCGTCTTCACCTTTTGGAGTGTCTGCTCCACAGAATTTTCCTTCCGGATTAAATGTATCTTTAATTCGGCTTCTATCCCCTGCTTTAACCTCCGGAATTCCAGGAGGGCCAATGCTTTGTACCGGTCATCGTCAAAGGATTTCATGAAGGCGTAGAGGAGGGTATCTTTCAGTTTATTGTGGTAGTCGGTTAATTCTCGGTCGGTGAGTAATTGCGTTGTAACTATTTGGACCATGCGCTGTCGGTAATTTTCCAAAGCGGCATCTGCAGCCTGGCGGAGCTTGCCCTGGATGATTTCTTCGACCATGTTACCCGCCATGTTACCCGCCATTTTTGGTACAAACGTCTTTCTTCTATACAGTGTGCAGGTTGTTTTGCACAAAATATTATTTCGTATTGACTGATGATTCAACTTAACTCCAATTTTAAAATTTCCGTGAGTTCTAAAGAACAAACAAAATCTCATGAACTATAAATCTGGCTATAGCTATTTGATTTTATAATTAAATCACTCACAGTAAACTGTAGCAATTACGAACAAGCAGTGACTGCATTCAGCCCTTCTGTGTTGAGTCGTTTCACATTTGACAAGTTGTACTGTGCTGTATCCGAAGCTGAGTAAATCAATGTAATAATAACATTAATGTTAAAAAGATGCACATACCCGCAAAGTTGACAAAATTTTTTAAAAACTTAGATATGTCCAAATGGTACAACGGAATTTTGTAGACTGGCAGTTCTGGCATGTTTAGACATTTTTATTTTATGCTATTATATTATGCTCTACATTTAATCACAATCAGAAATCAGAACTACTACAAATTGTGACTGGGAGTACACGTACAGGAAGAGGAATTAATGTCTGTAAAAATTGACATTGAGAAACTGGAAATTGACTCACATGAGGCAGTAAAATTGAATACGTTTATCATTGAGCAAATAATCATATTTTTATCTTTTTTTGTGTATAGCTAATCTCGATATTTTTTAAATGATTCGTCATGTCATTAAATGACCCGAAGCAAATATATATTCATATATGTATATACAAGTGACATTAATACACACATTATATGTAATATGTACCTAATGTATGTACCTAAAGTACGTATTTTTGGCGACAAAAGCAGCATAAACAGAGCACCAATCTCTGCTTAGCTTATTGTTATTGATTCCATTAATGTACATATATGCGAGTAACTTTGTGTTTACGCTGGTTTCAAATATACATTTGATCGACGGGTCAAATCTGATTACAACCGCGCAACCTAAATATATACAATCATGTAACGAAAATATGCACGCGCACATGCACGAAATAGGTATAGGTAGGTACTTGTAGGCACACAGCCAAATTCTGCATTTATATCTATCCAAAAATTGTGCTTGTATTCATGATTTATCATGCACAATGCTTGTATAAAAAAATGTAATGTTTAAAAGCTCAAAAGGGCTATACATAGTTTTGGATTTCTTGAAAGAACAATTGTGAAATTTGTTTTAAACAATTTCGATTCTGATTTTAAAATTGTTTTTTTGGATAAGGAAATTCGAGAATGTTAACACAATGGAAGGGGGAAATAATTTGAAAACGCATATGTTTTTAGCTGCAGGAAGGATTTTTTGATTTTATAATTCACGGACAGACCAAATTTATGCACTATGGCATCAGACATTTATGAAAGTATTACGAAAACCACAATTTATTTTTAATAAACAATTGTATGTTTTAAACAATGCTTTTTATGTCTTATAAAGGAGCGTGGTATAATATCTTTGATGAAAACATAATTTTTGATGAGCTAGGAAATATTCGATAAAAAATCGGATGTCCCTATAC